>JABFPN010003350.1:0-18440 GCA_022817305.1 Leptoteleia sp. ZL-2020
CGGGAAATTTAAACTTGCTTAATTCATTAATAATTGTATACAGTTTAAGGCAGGTTACAACCGAAACAACCGAATAGAAATAACCAATGAAAATATACATGCGCTAAACACGTGCGCAATTGCGCCACGCTGAAAATGGGAGCGTCGAGTATAATTAATATGTAACTTGTATAATACATAACAGTATTATAAATAGCTTCTTCCATTGTTGCTGAAGAAAATTTTATTTAAAAATAAAAAATGTTGGAGATAGAAGATAATGAATCAATACATATCTATAAATAATGAAAAATAATTAAATAGCAGTTAATTAACTACTTTCATAATTAATTTGATGTCTCTTAATTTCTTTTTTTTTCTTTCTTTCTTTTTAGGTAATTAGTAATTAACAGAGCTCATTTAGATATTAAAATTATACTTTATAAATTTGATCCAATTTAGTAGTATTTAATTAGTACAAAAAATTTAATACGTTAGAATACAGGTGTTACATTATATTATAATTAAAATTAATTTTCTGGATAAAGTATTTTTATGATCATTTAATTTGATACAAAATTTAATATTGAAATAAGAATATAAATATATCAATTTAATTTTATTAATAGAGTTTTGAAAACTTCACATTCATAATTAACATTTAATTTTCAATATTGAAATTGAAGTTGTAGTTCAAATGAAAGTTAATATGGGTTAACATTTAATAATACAAAATGTTTTTTGTATGTAGGGACAAAGTGACAAACAATACCATGCACAAGACATCATTAACTGATGCTATCTTGCCAAATAGTGAGTGCATGGCAAGCATGGGCCTAATAACATGGGTGTGTGTTATTGTTGCGACAATATTTTGGATTCTTCGCGCTTTCAAAGTTCTTTATCATTTGACTCAGTTTTGGGACATTAAATTATTTTTTAATAATGCACTAAAAGTCCAAGACGCAGATTTAGACAACCTTACTTGGCATGAGATACAAAAGAAAGTAATCGAAGTTCAAAAAGAACAGGAAATGTGCATTCATAAAAAAGATCTTACCGAATTGGATATATATCATAGGATATTGAGGTTTAAAAATTATGAAGTTGCAATGATTAACAAATCATTACTGCCTGTACGATTAAAATTTCCAATAATTGGAGAAGTCATTTTTATGACTAGAGGATTGAAATATAATATGGAGTTACTTTTGTTTTGTAAGTACAGTGTATTATTCTTGAAGAAAAATTCAATTTTATTGCAAAATATAATTTTCCTTATTTTTACAAATTGAACGATTATCTGAATGAATGTAACCGCCTTAAATAATACATATCTTTAAATATATTGTAAAATAAATATTAATTTAAGAAAAACGCAACGTACGTCAACAATTAAAACTTTCTAATCTTGTTTCTTTAATACTTTAAAATTTACACTGAAAAAAAATCTTAAATATCATTCCCACAAATAACGATAAATTTTATTGCAGGGGGTCCTTGGTCACCGTTCGAAAATAACTGGCATCTAAAGGAAGATTACAAAAAGTTGAATAAGCGCCACGAGTTAGCTAAGAACTTATCTAAACATATTCTTTGGATTGGCGTTGCAAACTTTTTATTGTGTCCTTTGATTCTTCTGTGGCAGATTCTCTACTCTTTTTTCAATTATGGAGAGCTGATAAAGCGTGAGCCTGGCACTTTAGGCACGCGAATGTGGTCGCTCTATGGTCGGCTGTACCTGCGCCATTTTAATGAGCTCGATCACGAGCTGAATGCGCGACTGAATCGGGCATACCGTCCTGCATCCAAGTATATGAGCATTTTCACTTCCCCCTTGATGACAATTATCGCCAAGAATTTAACTTTTGTGGCTGGAAGTATTCTTGTTGTACTGATTGTACTTTCGGTGTACGACGAGGATGTGATCACAGTTCAGCACGTCCTTACACTGATGACCGCTCTGGGCACTTTAGTGGCAGTATCGCGAGCATTTATTCCGGACGAGAATTTGGTGTGGTGTCCGGAAACGCTGCTCACAGCAGTGCTGGCCCACACACACTATCGGCCGGATAGTTGGCGTGGTTATGCGCATACTCAAACAACACGCGCGCAGGTCGCGCAGCTGTTCCAGTATCGTGCAGTCCATTTACTGGAGGAACTCTTATCGCCACTTCTTACACCGTTTATCTTAAGCTTCCGCATGCGACAGAGGGCGCTAGATATCGTTGACTTTTATCGAAATTTTACCGTTGAAGTCACTGGTGTAGGCGACGTTTGTAGTTTCGCACAAATGGATGTTAAGCGACATGGTAATCCCATGTGGCAGACCATGGCGCAAAGTCCAGTTGATGACAGAACACCTGGTTTGAACAATCAATATGGTACCGATAAATTGCATGTGCCTACGACGTATCAGTATACACAGGCGGAAGATGGTAAAACAGAATTGTCGCTTATTCATTTTACCCTTACAAATCCCGAGTGGAAACCGCCAAGTCACGCGGAAAACTTTGTTACGGCGCTTAGGGAGAGGGCGAGGAAAGAGGCTGTTACGGTTGCGGATGAAATCAACAATCCTCTGTTTTCGAGTTTAAACAGTTTATCGAGTTTGGGGCCTGAGGTATATATAATTTAGTGCATTTATATTGAAAATATTATCAATTTCATTTTTTTTTATTGGAAAACATAAAAATTTTCTTCTGCAAGTTAGAATGAAAAGCTTAGCGAGAGTTAATTAAAACTAAGATATAAAAGAAATGCATAAAATTAATTAAAAAATCATCACAATTTTAACTTGTAATTAGGCCTGTCAATTATCAAATTCGAACATATCCCATATCTGTTCTATATCTGTTTCGTATATGTTCCATATATGTTCCATAAATACCGTATATATGCCCCACTTTTGCGGTATTTATTTCACCACATCTAAATAATGAACCGTTCGAATACTTGAACTGTCCGAACTGTTTGTGTTCGAACTATAACATTTCTGAACAATTCGAACATTTGACAGGCCTACTTGTAATTATAGTGGACGAAAATTAATTTATTCTTCCTTCTTTTAGTACAATAACATTGTAAACAATATACTGCGAAGTCAAATAATCAACCAGACGAGTGTGCCTAATACAAGCCAAGCATTTGTCAATCAAGGAGAACCGTCAGGAATCTCCGGTATAAACAATGAGGCTTTACTCAGCATGAGGTCTGAAACCCCTCAGCGAGTGGTCAGACATGGCTTGAACAAAGCGGAGGGACCACTGCATAGTGAAAGGGGGTTGCTTTACGGTTTGCAACAGGGTGTGTCCAATCAATCCCTAGGTGCCTCGGTATTTGGCTCTGGACAGGAATACGCGACTGATCTATCGATTCCAATCGAGCTAACTGCCGCGGACATGTCTTTATCTACATTGTACCTGCACGAACTTCATCACAGACAAGTGAGAAGCCTCAAAAATTTTTTGAATATTTAATCATTAAAACAATTAAAATAACAAACAATACATTTTAAATCATATATATATAGTGAAGAAAAATTATGTACATATATAAGTTTAATTTAATTTCAAATAAGCAAAATATTAAATGAAATTGAATTGTGGGTTGAAAGTACTATTTTTTAAAAAATATATATTTTTTTAATGTCTTCAGGTTAGAAGACGAGGTTATCAAGAAACTGCAACGAGAAGTGTATGGCAACGAAGTCCTGTTCAAGAGTTAGCAACATTACCTGAAATTAGACAAGAAAGGGCGCCCCTTTTGCTTCACCAGGTCTCTTCGATACGAAACACAAAAGACACGTAGTATCGCGCGAATTAAAACTCAAGTGACCAAGAGTAATGAAGTAATTCTTATAAGGATAATGATGAAAACATGGTGGATCGCGTTTTTACGGTAAATAGTTTTTATCATTTTTTTAACTCAATTCTAATATTTATTTCTAACGTAAGTAGATAATTGAATCACAGAACGATGAGACGAACGAGTCGAACACGATATGTCTGTGATAAAAGCTTGTCTTCTCTGGCAACTCTTTAGCTATTAAGCGCCGACAATTTTAAACGGAGACAGATGCATATTTTAGTATTTCAAAGCATTATTTGCGAAATCTGTTGCTGTTGTATCAATAGGTGAAATTATTAAGATAATTTTGGTGGTAGTATATATCAAAATTACTTTGGATTATTTATTTTTTTTATTTGCGCGTGCAAAACAAATTTTACAGATCTTCAAAGCTTTATTAAGAACGTTCATTTTCATATATTTTACATTTTTTGAGTTTTTTTCAGTTGATTCTGACAACATTTTGATATATGAACGTGAAGAGGATGTTCCGCTCAGAATTTAGTTTTTCAAAAAATCTTTGATTTCCATTCCATTCTGAAATCATGCAAAGCATTATCATGCACAGTTGTTGGTAAACAACTTTAATCTTGTTGATAAACTTTTACATACGATTTTATACGCACCGTGCACTTTGATCAATAAAGTTAGAACTAGGGTGTGATGATGATTAATTTCAATACAACGTTGTGTTCTATTAATGTTTGAATGTTACAATTTAATGCGATTTGTTGATCATTGAATCTTTTTCAATTGAACGAATAATGTTTTGAGATACTTTTGCTTTCACACGTCTCATATATAACACTTGCGACGACTCTAAGGTTGGTAAGGGGTTATGAGAATCGTCGTATTTAACTCTCGTTTGTTAAAAGCATTACTCGTAAAGATAAAGTGTCATGTGCAATTTTGAGATCCGTATCTATCTTTCCAGGCATATTTACTTCTTTCGAAAATATGCTAAATTTGTTTTGGTCTGATAAATATGTTACCGTTTAAAGGAAAATAATATCAATTTTATTTTCTGTTTTTTTTTGTTTTGTATTTTTGATAACGCTGATTAGTTATTAAACGATGTAACGACGAGGTACCTGGCAGGATACATCACGATCTTTAACTCTAGTCTGGGTACAGTAAACGTAGAGTCGCGCTCTACACTAACGTAGCGATACTTCTGAATGAAGCAATTAAAATATTTCGTAAGAAATAATGATACTACGCACATTCTGCGATTCATGCATATACATGTTTGTACAGTAATCAATCTGTTAAAGATTGTCGCGTGGGAACACCGTACATTATTTTCAAATCTACGATGTTCGTTCACGTGCGATGCGAGTCAGTGTCACTGAATCGCCGATTCGCTTTTGGCAGTATAATTTTTTTCATTATTTACCGATGTGTTTTGTGTGTTGACTTCAATTTGCTCGAACAAATCAGTGAATTTCTTGATAAGTATATTATATATAATACTTTACAAAATCTCTTTTTTCGGCCTTTTTCTTTTTAGAAGAGTATTATTTCTTTTTAATAATTATATTAAAAATACACTGAATGAGTTTTAAAGAGTGACGTGGTCACTGAAAAATGTTTTTATGCAGTTTATTAGATTTTATGGAATGGAACATTTTTTATGGATTTATTTATGAACTGTCTTTATATACGTAAAAGAAAGCAGTTTTATTGAATTCATAAGCAATTGATATTTATATGAAGCCATAATACTTGTTATTAGTGAACGGAAAGGTGAAACTTAACAAATTCAGTTAACTTATCGCATAAGGAGTTCGATATGAGTGAGAAATAAAATGTATGAGAGTGGAGGAAATCTGTATAAAAACGACATGTAAATATAGTTACCTTGTTACAATTTTTGTGATAGATTTTAGAAACATTGCAATGTTATGGTTTCCATGAGTCGCAGTCCTAACTTAGGTTAAGATACGGATGTTTGAGTTATCGGACGTATCATTAAAGCAATTAACGTGGAATGTTGTTTGTCATATTTTTATCCTTTTTTTTTGAATGTCGGATCCAATTGCTTTTCACCGACCAACTTGTATAAAAAATAATTATGATTAAATACATCTTATCTAACGCAGTAGCTTATCTCTTTGCAGTAGCACCTTTGCCATTAGGATTTAAATCTAGAATAGTAATGAAGAAAAATTAAATCCGATTTCTCCGGATGCCAAGGAATTTTTATTGTGTTGAATATGATCTCCATACAATAACTCTACTTCATGTTCTAAGTATGGTTATAGTTTATAAATAAATTTATTGTTGTGAAATGATACATATTTATTACGTATAAGGTATACATTTCAAAGGTTCTCCATTGTGTCAAACCTGTCACTTAAATATCCATGGTTGTTATTATATCTATTATGGATTTGCTCATTTGCGCCATTAACCTCTGTAAATGTTTATTTTTTTTGCTATTCCAATACACGGAAATATAAAATATGTATGTATATATATAAAAAGTATTATTTAAAAAGGAACACAAATTCTATGTACACGTACATCATTAAACTCTTTTCGTGGTACTCCGCATATTAAAATTGAGAGCAGGGTAATTTTCATGACAAATTAGATAAGTGATATTTCTATCAGTGGTAGTTAATGATTTTAACAAGATAATGTGACGTTTGTCTTAAGTACACGAAGTGAAAGTGGATTAATACTGCGGTTAATGTGCTTTAATCTAGCTGGTATAAGATTATTCTACAGATTCTCTAAGAATTTGTTTGATTTTAAAACGAATGTTAATTTTAACTAATTTGAATGGCACTAACTTTTCTTTCATTTCTTTTTATTTCTCTTTTCCTTTTTAAATTAGTTATTTGTTCTTCAAAACAGCATGAATCTCGAATAATTGTAGATGCACATTAAATAAAAATATATATTTTATTCATCCTGAATTTTTCAAAGTACACTTTAAATATTTTACAATTTTGAAGTGAGATTTTATAATTTGATATGCAATTGAATTTTGTACAAAACACTTGATATATTAGACAACATATAAATTATATCAATGATTTTTGTAGCAACAATTTCGGCTGATAAAGCTACTTTGATCGTTTTCAGCCAGGGCAACTTTGACAGCAATACATATATTACGTTTTATTAAATACGTTTATAATGTTCGACGGTTAACTCACAATTACTAACAATCACACAGAGTTAACTTGTCGTGTTAAGTTAAATTTTCACCGATGATCGAACTTGAAAGTTTCGTGCAATTTTATTCAGTTACTCTATTTGCTTTGAAATTGAACTGAATTTACAGTATGGTATAAAATTTATATAAATGCATGAATAACTAGTTGAATTCAATGATAAATGTATTTCACAAAAGTTGATTTATTTCTCTGTTGAGTATATGAATAATAGTATACAGAAAGTTATATCTACGTTTAATTATATTTGCGCGGCAGTATAGAGATGAGAATTTATGAAAAATTTCAAAGCTTATAAGAAAAGAAGAAAAAAAAAAACTATATATATATAAGGAAACGTAAAATAAAGTAAAGTTAGATTTAACTTGGCGCCTTTTGGCGGGGGATATTAAAATTAAATTCGAGTATTCGTCTCCGGTACTTTGTTCACACTTTTCAAAACGAAACAGTGCACTTATTTAGAGACTAGTTTATCGTACATTACAACCAATAAAGATTAATCGATTATTCCTACAACTTATCCAATAACTTAAAACAATAATCATCAATGAATTACAAAATAGAAAGAAACAAAAAAAAAAAAACAAGAAAAAAAAAGACTTGACAATGAATTTTAACAATCGTAGTCAAACTGTTCGTCCCTACAATAGCGTATTATAATACAATAAATTCGACATAAATCTCGTGGTTTGAAAACAATTTTACTATTATCAATAAAGAAGTAACTACAAATATATATTATATATATATATAAAAAAAAAAGAAACGTGTAAAAACAAACAAACAAAAGAGTGCCCCGCTGGCACTATTGCTAACGCGTCGCGATCCCAATTCCAATACATCCTGTTTCATATAGTGGCAACCGCAACTCTTACAAATTACAATAATTCGTTCGCGTTTCGTTCCGTATTGGAACGGGCGTCGTCTAATCGGGATTCGGACCAAACGATCCAGACAATTCCAACCGAACCGCTTGTCCCGTCCAGTTGGAAATTTTCAGGCCGCCTGCTGGAACTCGCTCGACGGAAACTGTCAACCCCGTGAGAGGATGTGAAAGTGGTTTTAGAGCAGTCGAACCTTCAAATGTAACTCTCCTTTTACATAAATCAATACGCGTGTCTCATTAAGTGTTATTACAACGAAACAACTGGCGTACTCAAATATATATTAAATAACAATCTAAGCGATTTATCAAATACCGGTCGAAGACGTTAATTTCCCTTGAATCGGAGTCGATCGACGAGCGATATCGGTATCACTATTTACCCTAGTAAAAATAAAACCATATGTGGTCCATATATGGTCCAATATATGTTCTAACAATTTCGTGTAAGGAAATCAAAAATTCATACATGGACATATATGTTTTTCTTTAATTCATATATGGTCCATATATGGCAATAATTGACTCCATATAAGGAAATTATTAAAAGCATATATGGCTAGAATATTATATCAATTATTACCATATACTGACTATATATGGATTGAGGAAAAAATTTGTAAGTCCACACATGAATTCTTTTTTCTTATCTGAAATTGTTAAAACATATATGGACCGTATATGGACATATATGTTTCCTTTTACTAGGGTAAAATGTGTTTATAAATAATGGAAGGCACCCAACGGGACGTTAATAGCCGTCGTGCGAAATGAAATAAGCAAATTTACGTTGGTAGGATCGATTACATTCGAAGATTGATTTGGGAACAACTCGGGCGTCCTCGGCGCCGTCCTTAATTTGAATTTATGGCAGTGTTTGAAGCTGGTTTCATCGGGCTCGCGCGATCGAATGAATAACCGTGGATGTTTATTGGTCGCGAGTGGCCAGCAGCTGTCCCGGGCGCCTGTTGGACACTCTTCGTCTGGGGGCCAGCAGGCTGCTCAGTCCACGTGGCTCCTCCTTCGTGGTGGGGGCGGGGCTGGTTTCCGGCAGTGGCGCGTCCGTCGGTTCCGCTTCCTCCGAGTGCTCCTCTTCTTTCGGCTCTTCCGGTAGCGGCTCCTCGGTCGGCGCTTCCGTGGTTTTGCGCCGCGGCAACAGCGGCGACCTCCTTGGCGCCGACACTGGCGCGCGCGTCGTCGTCTTTGGATGCACCTGCAGTCGGTTCTTGCTTCGCAATTTGTTCAGAGGATTGGCCGTCGTTGGTTTTGCGGTCGAACTGGTTTCCGCCGGGGCCTAAAATTAACAATTTTTTCGTTTCTTTTCTTAGTTGCCGTTCGGACTTTTTTTAACGCGCCGCACCAATTTCGATATCGCGGAATAATTTTGTAATAGGATATTTGCGGGGACATGGTAATGGCGAACTGGAAAGAAGGTGCCAGTTTGGTTTTAAAAGAAGGGCACGCGACAAAAATGTTTTGCGGTTTTCGCCTTTTTTTTTCTCCCCATTTTTATTTTTGCGGACTGGTGTTTGTTGAATGTTAAATTAATTATTATTATTCATGACTTTCGGTATGTTGCTCTCGTTTAGATTATTAATAATGTTGTTGGTTTATTGGGAGTTGGTAAGGAATTGAAAATTATTTGTCTTTCGTGTCAGAAAGGCGTTGCGTAACAAAAGTGCATCGTAATTTACTGTTATAATAATATAATTGTTCATGATCCAACAAAGTAGGTCACCTAAATTTCTAATATTTATTATAATATACAAATTTTTATTTTGTTTTGTTATATTTAATTTTATATTGAATATAGGGTAATTGAATTCATCCTAAAAATGAAGAGATTAGTTTTATCTTAATTTTTTTTTAATTTTTAATGCAAGATTGAATTAGAACAAAAGAGAGGGGACAAAATTTGACGTGGAAATTATTTTTTATCGCTAATTATTATTTAGTTGTTATAAAAGTCATATTTTTGTAAAATGAAGTAAACGATAAATGTGTACAGAAATGGGATACAAAAGATGAAAAACAATTAGGCGCATGTGCAGAGTGACTTGCGTCTTGCAATGACATTTCGAAAGGCCATGCAGTGAAAGTAGCTTTAAGATGTTTGCATCATCTCAGCCTCGTACCGATTTGCATTGGACGGGAATACTGTCATGCCGGAAAATAATCTATTCCGATTTTCAAATATGTATGTAAATTATTGGGCTCAATCTCATTTATTGACATTTTTTCACCCGCAGAATTGAATACGTCGGTGACTTTTTTATTTTCGTTTATAATTTTTTTTTATCACTCGTACGAAATTACACGCTAAATGTTAGGTGTACGGCTGTGTCTGAACAGTGATTTCTCTCTTTTTTTTTTTTTTTGGAATATTTTGTATATGTTAAAGGAAAAAAAGAATGAACGAAGGAGTTTTTATTTATCGCAGAGAAAAGTATGGTGTGACGCGAATGAATTTTTTTTTTTTGCATTATTAACATAAAGTCAATATAAAGAAGGAAGAAAAAAAGTATTTACGTAAGTGATTTGTTCTAGAAACCGGAGAAAAAGTTTCAGGTTCAGTTTCAAGTTAATTAACATTTCCGTTGATCTTGTTATTATAATTTTATATTAAAATGAGTGTAAAAAGTGATATAAATTAAATAAATATTTCGTGATGAAAAAAGTTGAAACAGTAAAAAGAAAATCGTTAAAAAGTATTGAAAGCCGTATTTATCCAAAATAAACTTTCAATAGAAGTTAAGCAGGATTCTGACGAAATTAATATCAATGTTATGCAGTTGACATAAATTTGCAAGAAATGTTCATTACTGAACGTGTGGCGATTAAATAATTGTACATTAGATATACCATTTATAATGCTGTTAAATGATTTGCTGACAATTATTCTATGAAAGTAGGCACGCTTATATGTCGTGTTAATTTGAATTAATATTTTTTTAATTTTTTTAAAATCTATCGTCACTTTACTATATTAATAATTTATATTTGATCTATTCTCTCCGTTTACTAATCACAAGTTAACTTTTATAAAACAAAATGTTGCTTCAAACTATTAGCAAACAAATAATTCATTTATGTAATAGATATTTTTAACTATTGATTTAATTGTTAACAATATTACTCTAATACGACTAAACTATAATACCTAAAACAATTAAATTAGAAACTTCCATATAAATATTATTTAATTTAGGGGGAACAACAAATTTGTGTCATAATGTAAAAAAATAGTAATTGTTTATCAATCAAACTACATCTATTGATAATTAAATTTAATATTCACCAATCTCACCTCGTGGGATTCATCTTCGGTGCCTTCTCCGGTGGGCTCTTCTGGCGTTACTTCCGGTGCGACTTCCGGTGCTGCCGTCGTGGAAGTGAGTTGCCCGGGTCTGGGTCTGAGATTGACCCTGGTCACGGCCGGTCGGATGGGTCTTGGACCACCCACGGGTAACCTGCCACGCTGGCCCAGAGCTGGTTTCGGTGTGGTGCTCACCTCGTGGATCTCGGTCTGTCCAGTTTCACTAACTTCCTGCGACTCATCTTGAGTGGTCGGCGGCGCCGTCGTTGGTCTTCCGCGTCTGCGATTAATATTCAACTTGTTGAAAGCGGGTCGCGACGCTCCGACCGAGCTGTCTGGAGCCGCGGAATTCACGGAGGACGCGGTGGTGCTCGCGGAATTGCGATAACTGGAGCCGCGGAACCGGCTGCGGCTGGTCGTCGGCCTTTCCGCATTTACGGTGCCGCTCGCCGCTTCTTTGTGAACTTCTTCGACCGCAGGAGCTTTCTGTCCCGGTCTCGACCTTTTGAAACCGGAATTTCCGTTGTTGTTTCCGAATCTACCTCGGGTCCTTTGCGTTGGTTCCGATGGCGCCTCGGTGCTGCTCGCTGAGTTGTGGGGTGTGTTATTGTTTGCATTGTTGGATTTGAAGCTAAAATAAAAGAGACGATTCATTGAATTCCGTGTAATTTATATCTACTAATTTTTCAATGCCAAATGTGTTAGGGTAAAAATTTAATGAAAGTATACCAAAAATATTGTTCACCTGAGATTTTATCTATACTATTAAATATTTCAAGAAAATTACAAACGAACCCAGAAAATGGAAAATTACTATACTGTATAATAACGTTGACACAAAATATTTTCTTGTGGTATCTTAATAAATTATGAGTCGAAAGAGTAGAAGATTTATAAAATTTATTAGTATCCAGTATAGTAAAACTTGTAGGACATTTACTAATACTTTAAACAATTATGTAGTTCTTCAACTTAGTAATATCAATTAAGTACTTTGAACAAATTGTCGTTCTTCAAATTAGTAATATCAATTAAAATGATTCAAATACACGATTCGTAATTGAAGTTAAATGCATCGAATAAGACTTGCTTATTACCGGTTTCTAGAGATCGGGGCACCGCCATGTACAGCGGGTCGTTTGAATTTGCCTCGTCCAACTAGCTGAGGCGTCGTCGGGGCTTCCGTTGTGGTGGTGGTGGTGGTGGTGGTCGGTTTGGGAGTCGTTGTGGTCGTGGTGGTTGTCGTGGACTCGGTAGTGAAGACGGTGGTGCCGGAGAATTCTGTGGTGCTAGCACTGTCGGTCGTGCTCTCCTCATCGGAGGGCGTCGTACCTTCACCGCTACCCAAACTGTCCACAGACGCGTCCACCAGATTGCTTTGGCCTTGTTGTAGGAAGGCGTACAGGTCAAGGGCGACTTTGTCCATAGCCGAGGGGAATTCTGTGGTGGGATTATCGGTGGTCGTGCTATCATAATCCGTTTCCAATTTCTTGTCTCCGTGACTAGATGCTCGGGTTCGCGATTCCTCTTCATCCTCTTCGGACGAAAATGGTCTTGTTGGTTGACCTTTGCTTAGTTCAATGTCAGCCTGTCGACAGTTCCGTTTTATATTATTAGGAGTTTCTTTTCTACATTTAAAAGTCTTCACGGCTTTATTCGAATAGGGTAGAACATTGAATTTACATCGCAAAGAGAAAATTAGATTGCATTGGATTAATTCGAAATGTATGGTGTAAAGTTTTCAAGTACTTTTAAATTAATTTACGAAAATTTTATATAGACAGATAAGTTCTTAATAAAATATGTCATGATGTTATGAAATTGTTGATTAAATTCTTAATAATTAATGTAATGGAACTCCAATTAAAACTTTTTAAGATTGTATTGAACGTGCTTTCTGGGTGAAAATGAAATAAAGCCAGATTTTGCGAAGGAGAAATTAGCTTCGTTACATAAATTAAATCTTGGATGACTTTTATGAATACATAAATAATATACGTATTTGAATAGAAATAAGTATATAATAAAATAATTCATTATCAATGATAATAATAATTATTAATTTTAATTGTACTCATTTCAGTGCGAAGAGATTCCAAGATTTATAAATAAAAACGTGTATATCACACGAAAGCATGCAATCAGAACAAACGATTATCCTAATTATATTAGTGTTGGTAATTGATTAAACGATTTTGATTCATTGTTTAATGTTTGTTCTGCATTTTAATCATAGTATGACCCTTGTTGAAAAATCTAGTTAGGATCCTAGATAGCAATTTGGTACCAATGAACCAGCTAGGTTCCTGGATAGTTATAAGATAAAATCTAATTTCTAGGAAACTAGGTAGAATTCTAAAACTACCCATGGAACTAGCTGATCTGGTACCAAATTCCTACCCAGGATCCTAGTAAAACTTTTTCAACATGGACAATAATATAATTTTTCCTGTATCAATTGACAATACGAGGATGTTCAAGTTATATTATAAATAATAACTTATATACCTCAGCTTCATCAACATGAACTGGTCGTCTTCTATAAATAGAAACGGAATCTTCCGCGGGTTCTTCCGCAATTACTGGTTCTTGGACCCTCTGGGGTCTTCCTCTGCTTCTAACAATGGGTCGGTCTTCGGTGTCTTCGTTGGGAGTTACCCCGATAAATCTGACCGGTCCTTTCGGCAACACTTGCGGGAACTCCGGTCCCTCCTGGTGCGTGCGGAAGCTGCTCGAATCGACAAGGTCCAGATTGGGTCTGGGTCGATTTCCACGGGCGCGACTTGGTTCCGTAGTGCCGGTATTATGGTTGGAGCGCGATCTGAAAGGCACCAAAACGTGGTCATTTATTTTCGACGGAATCGATTTTATAGTTATTTTACGAGCCGGGCGACCGAACTGTGCCATTAAAGCTTGGAATGTCGGTAAATCTTGCGACACATTAGAAAAGTCGACACGACCGGCGATAATAGTAAAACGCGTGTAAACGATTTTATGCAATTGATTCATCTCTTCCTGAATGCCAACGCGGACGGATGGATTTGAATGAAAGAAACGCTGATTTACGGCCAATAAATCGTTTCGCTTCGATCTCCGTGCGGTCGATTTATTTCGGTATATTAATTAAAATCATTTTTACGCGCGTCGTAAATAATGGCTATCATAATCGGAACCGTAAACATCCAGTTTTAGTGCGCATAAATTGGTTTAGGAAAACATTGTGAGGCGTTGCTTTCTAAAGATCTGCGTATTGACTTTCATTTAATGTAACTAGGGTTTTACGAGTAATTGAGTTGCGTGTCAGCGGGAGCGGCTCTTTTTTGGACGCCGGCGTTGCCCGGTTTCCATACCTCGGTGGGAATCTGGTGTTGGTTGGCAAACGCTCCTCCGAGACGCTCTCACTGTCAGCCAATTGTCTGCTCCTGTTCGAGGTGCCCCTCGGAATCACCTCATTGTTCACTGGCTCGACAGTCGTCGGTCTTTCCACGGGACTGTACTTGTTTCTATTGTTACTGGGAGCCCCTCTCCTCGGGGCCGGCGTTGTTCTCGGGGATCCTTCGTAGCTGCTCGAAACTGAACTGGATTTACCCTCGTCCTCTTCGTCGTAATAATAATACACATACTCGTACTCGTAATCTTTACCATTTGGTCCTTTTTTCACCTGTATCACGTGTAATTATTGTAATAAGTTAGATATGGTGTGATATATTTTAATGATGATACTATTTTTCTGATAATTATTGTTAAATTAGTGTTATCTTTCTACAATGATAAACTTTTTTATAGGGTTTAATAAATTTGTCAAATAAGGGTACTTTCTTTTGGAGAGCTACGTGGTGATATTGATTAAAATTGTGTTTACAAAAAGATTGTTGTGGTATGTTCATTGATTTATTTTGCAGGATAATTGACCAAAGGCGAAACGTTTTTTCTTCTCTTACTTGAATTCGAGAATTCGAACCAGCTGGTACTAAGCTGACGTCGCTTAAATCCCCGAACGATCTGTATCCATTTTTATTGTCTTCGGGAATGATGTTGACTGGGATGAAGTCGAAGGAACGAGTGTCTCTGGGTGTAGTCAAGATTGGTACCATCGTCGTTGGGTATTCGTGGCTATAAAATGTGTTTACTGAGTTTATTGAGTTACAACAGTGTTTAAGGATCGATATTATTTATGCATTTGTGTATGGATGTACGGTTCTAATTGATTTACGTCTTTCTATTAACGATAAATGAAAGCGTGCTCCAATTTCGTTTATGAAACTCGGAGTAATTGGAGTAAAAAGATGTTTGATTATTGATTTTATTCGCTTTTTTAATACTTTATTTTTATTTTTATATTTCAAGAATCGCTTAGGATTTTATTATATTTTAAAGATTGAGAAGTACAACAAATTAGTATTTTTAATATTAAATTACAGGTATTTTCAAGTATTATGTAAGAGATATATTTCTTTCGTATAGTTTAATATAATATAATAAGCTTCACAAGATTTTGTTTAATCGTTAGAGGAAATTTCATTTGGGGACATTTTGATCAGAAAATCCTCTAATGATGATTCTTCCAAACTTTAAATGATCATTATAAAGCGTGTCATTTTAATATATTCTTATTATTATGTTTGTTCATAATGGACTATGCAGCAAAAAATTTATGCATTCAGTCAGCATATAGATTTTGGAAAAATTTTTCATATATATTCAATATATACTTACAGGATCCTGCCAAAAATAAAGAATAAAAGAGCATAGTATATCAATACTGTACCAATAATTGGTACCAGTATTTTTCTTATGATCTTTTAGATTCTATGTGCAAAAAATATTTCTAAATATGACAAACCGTATGTAGAATGTATATATCTTCCATTTTCTTACAGTTAATAACAAATAACAGACCAAGTATATTATATTTTATATGTACTCCCAGTCTCTAAAACAGATATTTTGCTTATCTGCTTCGTAAGCCAGTTTAAGTTGGTAAAACTAGAATTGAAATAGAAAAATAATAGTATAATGTTCAGAATAACATGATTACATCCTTTTTTAACAAATAAATTTTTCTATTTCAATGCTAGAGCTACCAACTTAAACTCGCTTACAAAGCAGGTAAGCAAAACAGCTTTCGATGAGACTGAGTGTACATTATATACCGTTCATTGCATGGGACAGTTATTATGTAATTATTTACAGAAGAACTTTAATCATTTTTGTTGGTGGAATATATTCATTCTATTTACACAGTTTCATGTCTCGCACAGTTAGTAAAAGTTATTGTTCGCTTTTAACGCATGTAAAAAGCACATTACAATTTCTTTATCACGTTAGTACGGTTAGATAAATTATCTCGAGATTTGATCACAGCATCACATTGTTCCTTTTTTACTTAAGTACGAAGATTAGAAACTTTATGAGTCAAGTCAGATATGGCACTACAACAAATACGTTCCAGTAACTTTGCAATTAATTCTTGAAACCTCCTCGAATAAGAATATACAAATAAACGATTTGTTTAAATTTGAATTAAATAAATGTAGTAAATTAAATGGAAAAAAGCAAAATCGAAAGTAAAATACTGTAAACAAGAAAAACGTGATCATAATTTGCGGTAAAGTTTGTATACTCGCGGTAAAATACTCGCGTGCGATAATTAAAACCGAAAGGTAGACCGTGAAGGAGCACAGAAAAATTCGTTTCCGCAGGGAATTTATTTCACGAGCAAACTTACTTTTAAACGGAATAAAAACAATTTTAACAGTGGAACGGAGGGGGGCAAAAACTTGTGCCGGAATACGTTGGTTTTGCAAACGGTTATGCATAAAAAAATAAATTATAAAGGTTAATTAAAAAGTTTCCTTTACTTTCCAATCATTTTAAGTTCATTAACACTAAATATAAATTTTCTTCCGAACCGCGGATATTATTCATTTAAAACTTGAAGTAAATGTATTGACGTTTGAGTGCAAAAAATGTAATATGCCGTGATTTATTATTTACAAGTAAAATATGACTTGGTAATTTCGTAGGAAAGAAAAATCCGTGATTTAATTTTTAATTCAGTGCAAAATTATAAACTTTATTAATTTTCATTAATCATCATTTTACACTTTTATCATAGGAATACATTATTTAAATTATGAATTCCCAATCCTTTTTTTTATCGTAATCAATAATTATATATTCCTTTAATTACTTATAAATACATGGCACCCACAGTATCGATATTTCATTATCCTGTTATAAAGTTAATAAAATATTTACCAAATATTATTTTACTAAATATTAATTTAAACGCATTCTAATAGGAAATATTCTACCGTATTAGTAAAGGTACAGAACTGACCATTACTAACAATTTCCTATTGGGACGTCTTACAAAATTGTAACAGGTTGCAATTTTTATTTTGCAATTTAAACATTATTTTCAATGCACATGGTGGAGAATGCGATAGGTAAAGAAAAGAAAATTCTTATTTTCACACTGACAGTGTTTTACATTTAAGTTCTGTTACTTGTTTTTACGCAAAAGTGAACATTAGGAAACTTTTCGCTGGCTTACCTAACATACACTCCGGGGATCACGGATTCTCGCTGATATTCCGGTCGCGGCTTGTGCACGTCGACTTTTCTGATTCCGTCCTCGTACAGTACCCCGGAATCGCTGAAGTTTTCCAGCTCTATGCGGGATTTTTTCCTCGGCTCGCCATTATTTTCGTCCTTGTCGATGTTGGTCCGCTTGTCCAGAGTCTCGAAACGCGGTGCAACTTTTTTCTCGGCCTTGCCGATTTTTATGTCCCGTCCCACCTCCTCGCTCGCGTACCGCACCGCACTGTCTGGGATCCTGTGGGATGTTATGTACTCTGAAATGATATACTGATCGTTAACATCTTTGTTTGAAAAGAAAAGAAAAACAAATAAAAACGATAAATTTAAGTTTTGTTTATATCGTTATTTAGTATGCTGAATAAAATTTTTCTTCATATTTTACAGGTTTAAAGAGGATAACAAAACCAGATGATAACGGTCCAGGACAAACAAGAAGGATTGTATTCTCGGTCGGGAAAAGCGAGGATGCGAAAGGCGGATACTGAGATGGGGTAAGTACACTGTAAAAAAAAAACGGAAAATTCCGTCAAATTTAACGGAATGGAGTTGTCGTTAAATTTCACGAAATTTTACGTACGTTGCGGAAAAAATTTCGATCGTCAATTTAATAATGTTATTATGA
>JABFPN010003351.1:0-18439 GCA_022817305.1 Leptoteleia sp. ZL-2020
GTGTACAACTTCTGATGTTCGTTACATTTTTTAATGAGTAATTAATTATTTCGAAAAATTTATTTTGAAAGTTATTTTGTAAAATCAAACTTATGCAACAAATATTTCACCTTGGCAATAGTTATTGAAATAAATTTAAACATTCGAGACAATAAGTGATCCTGATCTGTTATCCGCATTATCATGTGAGGATTTAAAAACATGTTTAAATCGGGATGCCTTAATGATTAAAACTGCAAAAAACATCGCTTTAAAGTTACTTTAATGTTCCGAGTGAAAATACTTTTTACAAAAGCGAATACAAAAGCGAATTTATTAGTTATAAATTTTATATACTTGTCTAAAAGAAACGAAATGCAAGAAAACAAGTATCCTTATTTTACAGACACATAAAAATAATTAATTAAATGAATTCTTGGAAAACTAAACGTTACATAATAGTTGAAAGAAATAAATGCAACAGCGCGACGATTATATTTCACACTCATCGAGCTTTACGAGTTATGACGACTGCTGTCTCTTTAAATTATTGTAAATTCAAATTTTGCAAATAAGTACTCTACTTTTACCTTTAATGGTAAATTTAATAAGAAAGTAAAGAATGTATTTTTTTTTTAATTTATTTATATCTTCTTGAAAAGAACAAATCAATCAAGTGACATGTAAATTTATTAAGATTTAATTTACATTTGCAAAATGTAAAACCTTTCATATTAATTAAGTAGCACAAATATTTACTTTTCCGATATATCCTTAAATAAGCATACAAAATACTAATTTTTTATATTTCGTCCTTCTCGGTGTATATTTAATGCAGCAAATTTTATTATTTCAGAAAATATTTTATTTATATGCAATCATAGTAATGTATAAAGCAGCGTCAACAATTAAATTAACGCGATAAGTTTGCAGTTTTTCTCATTAAAATGTAACGAATTTTTTTTCTTTGCGCAACTGTCAAATAATTTGTTGAATAATTCATATTCCGGTGGTCATTAATATTTCTTTATTATCCCTTAATTCGTTAATTTGCACGGATAATAGAAACCGTAAATTGAATCACCTATAAATTTGCCAGAATGAATAAATCTTCAAATAAAGAATAATACATTCCGTGTGTGAAATAGCTTCCTTAGGTCTTTATCGTTGGAATGTATAAATCAATTATCCACTAATATGAGAATTCATTGTTTCCGCAGAACAAAAATCTATACCTTTCCCCTCGCATGATGGAATTATAACATCTTACTTTTATTTCTGGTGCGTTCGTACAAAAAAAATTGTAAGCAATAAAAATTGTACGAATATTTAACTTGCTTATTTAAAATATGTACCCCTAATAGAATATATACCAATATAAATATCCATTTGAAGAATAAGTACATTTTTTTTAAAATAACGAACAAGATATTAACTTTAATAGAGTATAATTTTAATTTAATATATTAATATAAAAGTTAATGTATAATTTTCATTAGATATTAATTATAAAAATCGTTTGAATACCCTGTCTTGTATGAATATATACAAAATATTGACCACTAAGTTGGTTACAAACACTCGCATACCCTAAACAATTAATAAAAATCAGCTTGTTTCAAAATTGGGTTATCAATGAACGATGTAACCGCTAACTACTTGTTACAAAAAGTTTTAATTAAATATTTTCGACGTGCGCGAAGGTAACATATTAAACTGTTTACAGAAAACCGCGCTTACCCTTTGCCATAACTCAAATTCCTCGACAAAGAATAAAAATTCCTCCTCGCAGTTAATCAGAATTAATGGCTCGATTCATTATGTTCGTAAATGAATTTTTTTCCCCTGTTGAGGCCTCGTGAAACGTGCGTTTCATTATAAACACTAGCGCCGCGAATCAATCAAATTTTTTTTCTTTAATTTATGTAAAGCGTAATAAAATTATATTAAGCTCATAAAAGTTCGGAATATTCGTGGCGAACGAAATGCGGCGGCCAGATAAGAACCGTCGTGATGCAGCAAGAAAGTTACCATTAGAAAGTCAGATCATTAATTAGCCACTGAAAAATAGGGCGCGTTACAAAGCTGCTCCAAACGTCAATTATGTATTAAATATATGTTCGAAACTTGCATGCTGAATATTTAATTAAATTTTGTTCGTTAAGTTCCCTTTGATAAATTGGCGTGTTTATAATTTAGGAAAAAGTCAGTGCCTCGAATACGATTCAATCACAGTTCGAAATCATATTCCAGTTGGAATAGTTGAAAATATCCAATTGAAAAGTATTTACGCTATTTCAAATGTAATATTACTACTGATATTGTCATGCCTATATATTATATATTATTTATAAAATTTGTTTATAGATTTGACACGGTATAAATGTTTAGAATTTAATTAGGAAAATAAATTTTACCAACCGATCAAGCAGATGTTGACGAAATTAAATTTGTTTTATTAAATCAATACCTTCACTGAAAAGTATATGTATACATACATATATATTTCTGTTCAGTTACCGCAATTAGTATACATACTCTTGGAATATTTAAATTTGTTCACAAAATGTTATAAAGTATATTGTAGAAACTAAGCATGCCGATTTCTTTGATTAAATGTCTTTATTACAGCAAAAATATTTTAATAATTCAGTAATGCTAATTATACATTTTTACTCGGAATTTATCATTCAGTTTGCATATTTCGTCTCGTTGTAATCTAGGTCATATTTATTTCCAACTTATTGATTTTAAATAAAGGACATTTTTTGAGTTGTTTCAATTAAACACCGCATAATAACGAAAATATAAATTATATATTAAACATTTTAATGCGGCATCTGAAATTTGAAAATTTGACAAAAGTTGGTACAATGTTAGAAATATTTCTTCTTGTCCTTTTCGTAATGGTACATAAAGTAAAACAGTTTTTTATATTAATTATTTTTAAATTATAGTGTGCAATATATGTCAGAAAAATCAATTAATATATATTCCAGAGATATAAAATAATTTCGGATGTTTCTTCTATATGCTATCTGAAATAAATTTGTAGTTAATATTCTATGCACAATGACCATACAAATAATCCTACAATTCATTCACCTCTAAAGTAAACCACTTAATATATTATATTACACGTATCCATATGCTTATCATAAGGGGATACTAAGTTAAATATGATACACTAAATATTGGCACACCAGATTTTATGTATACATATACATTAAGAATATAAATATGGAAACAACAATTTAAATAATATTACTTGTTTAAAAAGTCAATAATTATTTAGTTTAATGAATTTATTTTCGTATATTATAATTTATAATTTAATTTTCCAAAATATAACGATGAGACCAAACATGATTTATTAATTAATTATGTTTAACCAACGGTAGATTATACAAAGTTAAAGTAATTTAGAATCGCAACAAGTCATATTTTACATACAAAGTAGTGTGAAATCTCGTTAAATATGAAAAAAAGATAATATTAAACATATTTATTTTCAATTGGATATTTTTAAATTTCATTCAATTTTTTTCTTTCTTATAAATTTATAAATATAAAGTACAGTTTAAATGGCAAAATGTTTAAAATAATTAAATAACTACAAAGAAATGGGAATAAAAAGAAAAAAAAAGCCTCTTACGTTTATTACAGAAATATTTCAACAACTTTTTTTTTTATATTGAATTGTTTTATTAGCCAAACATGAGATCATAGTATTACACGCCATGAATAAAAAATGCTCTCATAATAAGAATGAATGTTTTCGACAGCATTGGATGTCGTTGAATGAGTGAATAAATTAGGGTACTTTAATACTGATTTATTGCACAGAAGAAGAAAGAAAGGAAAAAATTCACTTAACAACAACTATTGTAAATATTAACAAATTAATTTTTTAAAAAAAAAGTGTTTAACATTCCATTATCCTGTCAAAAACAATAAATTTTTATAAAAATTATAAAACAAACCATATTAATAACAAAAATATGATATACAATAATACTTTTTATTTTAAATTCTTAATTGTTAACATTTAATTGAATTCCTTTTCGTGTCAATAAACATTATTAACATTTAAAGGAAACTCTTAACGCGAGAAAACGATGTTGTCGTAAGATTGTTTATTCTTTCAAAGTGTGGAAAATTTGATTTCCGAAGTGTAAAAGCGCCATCGGATAATAAATAGCGTAAACTTGTACACGCTCCTTAACAAATACTTTGCTTTGCTTATCGACTGAAATAGACGGTGCACTTTGCACCGTCGCTTTTAAGGCAAAAGGTGGCTGACATACGGCGAAGGCTACTACACAGTCAATAGAACTCGTCTTAGGTTGTGCGCCAGCATAGCGAGATTCCGAAACGCGACACGAAGTTGCCCGAAGACCATTAAAGGTATGTCGAGGAAGACCACATTCAAGGCTTGACAGTGAAGGGGAAAAAATTAAAACACTTCTTTCATTCGAGCATGAAGCCTCCTGTCATATCGTGTCGTATAAAACAGTGTCCTTCTCAATTAGAGCTTGACAAAATAATTTATCATTTTGTGGTTAGGCATCTGTAAAATTTGCCCGGATTAAGTATTTAAACTTAAAAGTTGATAATGAAAGCATTTTTATTAATTTTAGAAAAGAAGAAAAGTATTACTGTAAAGTTGAATTTTCATTGATTTTCAGATCTCTACATCATTCTATCCCTGAAAACATGTAAAATCTATATCTAATTTGATATGAAAAACGCCTAAATGTCGAAACGTCATCTTCATGTAAAAATTGGATAAATTATTTACAAATAGATTGTCTGCTCAATTAATACTTATTGGTTGAAAGATAAATATATTATCGAATATGCATAAAAACGGACGTTAACGAAAATTTATGTTTAAAATCTACTTTAAAACGCCTTAATACCAATGGAGTAAAATGAAGTCATATTTTTGTCTGACTATAATGTTACTTTATCCCTGATTTAGCGCATTTTCAAACATCTCTCAATGCCGATTCTATTTTAAATTAATATTACAACTGAAATTGGTAGTTTTTTTTAATATATACTTTCCTAATACTCATACGTAAAAAAGTTAATAAATTAAATTATAAATGTAAGCTACCAATTAACTTCACCTGACTTAATAAAAAAATAATAGAACAGCATTTACCATACGTTTTTCATAATATATTTTTTTATTTTTTGACTTTTGTTGCACATTTTTAGTACCACTGATTCCGGACATAAAACGTTCGGATAACTGGATGACCGGTTTTACAATCGACGTTGTAAATATTGCGATTCATATTTCTCCAGGTAGTGCATGAAAAGCGACCGCGTTATTTTACGACTCGCAATATTATGCACGTCTTATTTAAATTGCCCAAACAAATGCTTTTTATCGTAACTGCTACTTTTCCGGTAATTACAACAATATTAATTCGCGCCGGGCACAACAGGTTTTTACCTTTTGATTAATCTCGCACTAATTAATTACGCTGGAAAAAGAGTTAAGAGAAGACACAGGAGCATATAGCCGAAACATAAAACAATTTTTTACGTCGCATATAAACGTTCAGATAAAGCACTCGTTCTTTACGCACGCTCTTCGTTCTTGTTTCATTGCCTACACACGATAAAGCAAAGTTTTCTATACCCATTAATTATTTTATTACGTGGTCATCATTTCGAATAATTGAAATTAATTTGTAATTGACTGAAAATATTTCATTTGCACGAAAGAAAAAAACCGACTTAGTTTATTAACTTGAAACTGATTGAAACTCCATATTAAGATAATGGCTGGGCCATTTACGAAAATGCATAAAATATGAAGAGCATTATATCAAAATTCAGAAAAGAGCCGCTAAGATCAATAAGCCATTACTTCGAGAAGCCGCGACGAGAATCGAACATTGATTCTCCGTTGCTTAAGTGTCACAAGTCGCTCGGATGCGATTGTACCGACAAATACGTTTGTCTTCTGACGGAAAAATGATAACCAAAATTGCGAACAATTTGTGTTCATTTACATAAGTCATCCTTTATTGCCGTAAATTTAACAACTATTACTGCGAATTTCTGGATCAATTTACAGCTTTCTTTTTTAACCGCATTCACAAAAAAAAAGTTCAATTTATTCCATTAAAATACATTGTTTTGTGTTTGAGAGTATTATAACTTGAAAGGCAATTCATTTTTTATTCTATTATTTTATCTAATTTTATTTATATTCTCAGATTTCTGACAGTATTAATAAAATATTAACGTCTTAATGTTCAGTATTTAATATATAAAATAGTAACGATTCCGATTTAGTTAAATTAAATAAGCAAAAGTTTAATTTAAACAAATGATTTGGATACAATTACTAAAATTATTTTATAATATTTTACAAAATTATAACAAACTTAAAATTTAATTAGCGCTATTTTAAATATGAAATTCGATTAGATTAACAAAATTTTGGTTAAGCTGAGTAAACACTTTTCTGAATGCTGGATGTGATAACGAAAAGTATTTCATATGGCCGGTTGTGAATTTTCAATTGAACCATGACACCCAACGATATCAAACTGAACAAGTATAATCGATCACATCTGTGGTCGATTCGCCAAATACCACTATCAGTGTCAACTTTGCATCACTTGACATCACGACTGTCAAGATTTTGCATACGTGTTTTTTTTGTGCTCACTCACTGTACATATCACATTATATTGCTTGTCATTGATTTAGGTTTAATATACTTTTAAGTTATTCATTTTTTGTTGCTAAATGTTTTAAAACATTTTTAAATTTAGTTATTCTTTTAAATGTTATTTTATTACTTATTTAATTATAACGATGATTTTGTAACTTTGAAAGCTATTGATTTTTGAATGTAATTCCATATGCAGGAATGAAACGTGTTGACTTGGTTTTTTTTAAAACATTAATAGTGGAAAGGACACAAGATTTGCAAAAATTTATTAATAAAAATTGTGGGATATTTAATAATATTTAGATACCGCCAAGTAATAATGAATTATGAAATGATTTTACATCAGTATTGTTATAAAGTCTAATAACTGTTGTTGTAACTTTATGCTGCCTGAATAAATAGATTTATTATAAAGATGAATTTTTTAATGACTAATTTTAATTTAATGACCAATTTTGATTTAATGTAATAATAAATATTTTATTCTAACAAGTTAACTTTTTAGTTATTATTTGCACAAATACATTTACAGTCGTTACACTCGGAACAAAGTTTCATAAAAAATTATTACACTTTATAATGACTCTGACATAAAGCGCACATTTGACGGTATTTATAACTTAACCTACAAAAATTGTCTTTTTAATTACTAAGGAATTTCTTACCCAATGTAAAAAAAATAGTTAAAATATGTTTAATTCAAGGCAAATTGTATGGTTTACACTATAATTACTAACAAACATGTAAATTGTTGCAACTTTATCTCAAAGTAATTTTTAATGGTAGTTTATAAACAATTTGTGAAAAGTTGCATTTGAATCGAAGGACCATTTATTTTCATCTATATCAGCGGATATGATAAGTAAAAAATCATATTAATCAATGTCCTTGAACCTGAAACATTCTTATGGAAAGGAGGTTCAGATTTTACAAGACAATAATAACAATTAAAAAGAAGATACTTCAGCTCTAAAGGCGAGTATTTTTTATAACAATATATAGTAACATTGAATTATAAGTGTAATTGCGATTGACCTTGAAATCGGTTCCTAATATAATATCAATAATTTCGTGAAATTGCCTCCATCCTGTAGAATTATTTCGGTGGATAACATGTGCTTAACAATGCACAAAGTTTATCTTATTAGACCATTTTTTATAAATGGAAGGACCCGGTGAACGAGTGTTAATTTAAATCATATATGACTACACAAGATACACAACGTTTGATTAAATTTGTCTTTAAACTTTTTTTTTTGCAACAAACAAGTAATGATTGCTCGTTACTCGTTGGACTCTAACGAGTTACGAATAATTATACGACGCAGTGAACCAGACCGAGATAATGAAACAATCACGAATATGTGAAAATATATATGTTATAGATCGATTAACTGGACCGGCAAAAAACTTTATTCATCATTAGAGCTAAATCTGACTTATTACGAATACCCCACGAGTGTAAAAACTGCTCGCTAAAAAGGTGTAATTGCCTTATCGGAAATCACTGCAAAAAAAAAAGTATCCAACCTCGTAAAAAAGTTTCATCAAGTATTAACATACAAAATGTATAAAACATTCGCGTGATTTTAAGTTTGAAGAACAAAATTTAAAACGGATGCATTTAAATGTAGCAAGTGAAAATAAATGAAATAGTAAACGTCCGTCTGGTAATGAATTCAAAATAACATTTTTACTACTGCTCGACAACCTTTTCGAGTTTCTTATACACCTATGATTAATTGAGATCTAAATCTTTATCAGTTTTTTTGTTAGAAATGGAAATATATCCATTTATTTGTCCGAAAAAAAGGTTAACTAGGACTCCGAGGCAAAAATTTGTTTTAACATTTTCAACAGTTTTTTACCCTTAAACTTCTGAACATATTTGCATGATTTTGTCGTAAAATTTGTTTATATAATCTGTTATTAAAAAGTTATCCATTCCTTTTTTATATAAAAGTTTTAACATCAAAGTTACAATTTGTAAAAGAAACAAAATTTTAAAAAACTGATCGATAAAATTATGAAAAAAGATTTGAAGGAGTAGGAAAAAAATCTTGAAAATCGGTTGTAAACTTTTCTCAAAGTGTTGTCCTAAAGTGAAATAAAATTATAACACGTGTGAACTAAAGTTTCAAGATATAACGATTGTAAGTTTTTCTTTCATTACAAGGCTGCTTGCAACAGTTATAAAAATATTTAGAAAATCATAAAAATATTATTTTTTCAAGATTCCCCTTTAGCACACATGCAGAAAAAGGTGTAAAAAGGATAAAACTAATTTTTCTTATTTTTAAAAACTGCCATATAATCTCTATTATAATACAACTAAAAGGTGACTCAATATTTAATACGAAGGTTTATAAAAATATTTTTACTTTCAAATAGTTAAAAAAAAAGTTTTATAATAAATGACAATGAATATAACACGAGGACTCTAAAATTCCCGTAGCCTATAACAAACTTTCTTTTTATCGCAAAACTGACAATTTTACTTTAATAAAACACAAACTTATGACTATACCCAACTTCAATAAATTATTCCAACAATTGACAATCACTTTTAAATAACTTGATGCGCAACATTCCTTCTTGTTTGCTGCAATTCCATACCATTATCCAACAAACGCCACTGACATTAAGCTACTGCACGTGATTTCGAGGATCGCCCGAATAATCTAAGTAAAATATCGACAATCCAACTTGGGCAACAATGCCATTTACAATGCGAGAGTGGGCCACTGTCGCAGGTCGCATAAGTAGCACATCTGCGCGCGGTATTGAATAAGCCGACAAGTTGCGGATGACGTTTTATCTATCGTCACTATATTAAACGTCGCGACACAATTTCAGCTCGATAAATTGGATAAAACAACGCGATAACGCGGAATTACAAAGTTTCAGTACCCGGGAGCTAATCAGCTGCGTGTAAATAATCATACTGACATTTGATTGGTCCGCGCCGTTCGGTCGCGCCGAACGAAACGCGCGCAACAATCACGGCAAATAACGCGGACAATTAAGGGTGCCATTGTTGGCAGCCGTACGTCAAATTGGTGCGCCATTATTGTGCTTTCCACCGTTAGGTGTTTCGGACGAGTTACGGTCCGACACGCGTTATTAATCGTCGCCGTCGGATTTTGACGGTGATGCGGTTATCCAACGAGGAAAAATCCTGACGAAAAACACTGCGCTTGCCCCATATCGTACCATTTAAAGGACGTTTCCTCGCAAACCTTCAATTTTGCCACTTATGTCTTCTAATGAATACTTTTTTTATGCACAAATAATTTTATTGCGTTTGTTCTTTAATTATTTCAATAATTAAATCGGGAAAAATATGGCAGATAATGTTACTATTTTTTAACTTTATTTTGGATACCAAACAGGATTTGGAAATTTCAAAATAAAATAATTTTAAATATAAGTAGAAAAATTTGCAAAAACAAAACACTTTATAAAGAGCGGATATTTTGTATTTAATTGAGATTAATATTAAATAAGTTAATCTCCATCAACCACTAATTGTTTCTTCTGCCAAACAATCTCAAAGCAATCATTTACGCCGTTTTGTGATTTACATAATTATTCATTTATATTACCTTCTTTTTCCATTGTCATCCCGTATACCATTGTAACTGTTCTACAGTATCGTTAAATAAAAAACGATAATACGTCAGAATTGATTCGCTGAATTATTCAGTCAAACCCCATTTGACTTTTGTGACAATTTAATGTCATGAAAAGTCCTTTCACTTTGTAAAAGTTATTTTGATTATTTCCACTGATAATTAAGATCGCGTTATAATTTACAGATGTAACGGCAATTCGTTTTAATCGTGACGCTGGGTCATCAAGATAAGGACTTGTATACAGAGGAAAAAATTATCATATAATAACTTTCTGAGCACACTTACTTCTGCACAAAGAAAAAAAAATTAGATGAAAAATTGCAATGCGTATACGATTGCATAAAACAAGTATAAAAATTTTATGCGCAATTTTTATGTTTTACTATAATAGAGTTTATTTGATAAGTCGAAATTTTTACGACTTGCTAAAAATTTTTTTCCTTGCAAAAGTTTTAAATTAAACTATAAATGTTTTCACCGAAGTTAATTTGTCAGTTTTAATTGTATTTGAAATTATTTTCTTTTTTTAATTTAACTGTTAATTTTATTTCAATTACTTCATATTAGATTTGTTAAGAGTAAATGAGGCAATGATAGTTGAATCATTACTTAATTTGTCAAGTTCAATTATTACCTTACATGTAACTAAGATGCTGTTTAGATTTAGCTTTTTTTTAATATATCGATAATAAATATGATTTTATAACTGTACACGAAAAACAAAAAGAAAACTATAGTCGACTGTGTCATATTTCAATTATATCTTTTCTAAAAATTATGTGTTGAGCATGTATTAATTTGGAATATCATCCTGACTGCGCGGAAATCTTACGTTCAAACGCGAGAACGGGAGAGTGATTGCAGTTTATTTCATAAAATGTAGACAAGTCGATAAAACTAGCGTAATTCTTGTTTACATGACAGATGTGAACATCGTAAACAAATCGTTACCAGTCGGAAAGGGATGACAAATTACGCGCAGGCAAATTTGACTATTTATTAGTGCAGTCGTCGCAAAGCAAATGAACGCCAGAGCTGGCGAAAATTTGACACCGAATTTGCCAAACGTCACGGGTTTGCTCGGCGGAAAAATATAGTCGGCGGTTAAACCGTCGCATTTTAAGCCCACGAACTGTTGCCCGCGCTGCAACGTTTTCAATTTAATCGAATGAATCCAAATCTGTTAACAGGTTCCAGTTATTGCCATACAATCTGCGTGGTTCGTGCGAAAAACTCGACGAAATATATTATTCGCTCGCAAAAGTCACGGCATAATAGAAATTTTTACGGCTCTCGTACTACACTGGGCATAAATCTTGCTATTCATTCTCGCGCGATAAAAAAGATGTGGTAAGGACGTGTTCTCGTCCCCCCCCCCCTCACCCTTCCCGATACAATGTAAATCTTCGCAAAGTGCATTTTCCTTTTTTTTTTGCGAACACACTTCGGCGTAAGAAGAACGCGTGATTTATTTACAAAAGCGTATCACCTTTTCGACTGAAAAACTTTTATTGCATAAATATCGTCTAACGTAATTGAACTTAATAAAAAAAATAAAAAAGATACTTTTGAAAATTAAATGGGGGAAAAAAGTTTTAGTAAAATGAATTCTCATCTGTGACAGACTTATTTTTTGAGAATTGTGTATTTTCTGAGGAATTGCTTTGTAGATATTTGAGTTCTGAGCTGTCAAATTTTAATCTACAATCGTACAGTTTGCTTAAATGAAAATATAACATATCTAACGTATCAAGTGATTAAATAAATAATTACGTTGATTTATTTAAGCTACAAACCAAGATTCGCATACTTACTCGTCAAATAAGCAGAGTTACTACATCTTGCGATGAAGAAATTCCTTCAGCCGCATTATTTACAATTACATGGAATCCATTGTTATTGATAATGTTGAATGCGGTATTTACACTAGATTGCAATTTGACATAAACCAATTGTGAAAGAGTTTAATACAATTTTATCATGTATTTTTTAAATCAACTGATTTTAGAATTTTAACAATTACATTTTACAAATTTTATTGAAACAACCAATAAGTCTTGATATCCTATATGCGTGATGCCGAACCAGTAAACTTTTTAATAAAAAATTGGTATTTTTTCTCTCCGTGTATAAACTTGGCTGTGCACTGCCAAATATACATCAAAACAAATGTCGATATTGTAACAAGTCTCAAAATTAACTGAAATATGTTTGAGATGGAAATTTATACTGTGCGTTTTACAATATTATATTGCATTTTTAACAAGGAATATGAAATGCTGTAGTAATCTTGAAATGAACGTTATATTCTTTTAAAAAAGAATATTGTACAAAATAAAACACATAAGCTTGTAAAAACAATTATTAGTTCAGTCATAATTATACAAGACAATTGAATTTAATTATTAACACTGAATACAACAAAAAATTACATAAAGAAAAAAAGTAAAAATACCTTTTTCCTCCAATATCTTTTAACATGTAGATCCAACAGTTATTTTTTAGTTTAACCCATTATATTATTATCTTTTTTTGCTACATTTCGAAAGTCGAGATCAAATCAACCTTTGACATTGAATGACTTTTCACGTTCTTATTAATATAGAATTATAAGTACCTAATTTCATTTTAATATCAAATGTCACATATCCAATCAAGGTTTTAGTTTAAAGGTCGGAAATAAATCAATTTATGTAACAAATTATATAATGAATTTTGATTTCCTTAAATAAACAATGTTGAACGACCTCGTCGAGTCGATTTTTGAAATCGCGACACTGAAACGCATCTTTCATTCTGCAATTATAAAAGCTTCTTTCGCATTATTGCGAATGAATCGTGTAATTCAATTAAGAAGCTTTTGCGAAGTGTAAAAAGTTTGACAGTGAGATTGTTCGCCAGTGACATTTCGGGAACAGCAATCGTCCTCAATTGGTTGGACGCCATGGGCAAAATGTAAAGTTTGTATACCCTTAGAAGTATTTTTTTTTTTTTTGAAAAGAAAACTTTACGGTGCATTTCTTTTTACGGACAAAGAAAAATAGCCGGAGCAAAAAAAAGTAGGAACAAATTCGCATGATAAGTTTTTCGGAATCCTGTTACGGTTGCGAAGTCGTAATGCATTAAATATTAGTTTGCTACTTTTGAAGGGATACTCTTAAAATGTGTAGCTAAGAAAGAAATTACAAAATATTTATATTTAAACTTACTGGCTGCAGAGTAAAATGTTAGACGCCTAGAGAATATCGTAATTTATTTAAGTATTCTGTATTTTCACGAATGGTACGTTGTACAATGTACACGCATTTGAAGTTTCATTTTAACTTTAATATTTTATTGCAAATTTAAATCTTAGAACGATATATTAGATTTTAATATTATTTCATAATTTTATTTTATATTATTTTATTGGTAATTTTTATTAATTGATATTATTTATGTATTTCTTATGAATTCACATATTAAAATGACGACAAATCCAAAAATCTGATCTACTTATCATTAAAATAAACCCGGATATTAACAATGGATATTGGATTCATGTTAAAACTGATTTTCGTAAATAGTTTTAAATTAAGCGCAACTACATTTAAAGGAATGATGATTTTATAATAAGTCCATTATTTTTAACGGTGTAATAAAGCAAACCGTCCGGCAGAATTAATCAACCGAATTACGCGAAATCAAAATCGTTATTAATGCGCACAAAGTCGTAATGCAAATCAATCAACGAAACACGCCCCGATTCGTCACTTGACAATGCAATATCAACGTCAAAAGAGGAAAACAGATTATTGCGAGCAATTTGATGGAAGCTGTTACTGTTTAATGACGCGCAATGCGATCGAATCAAATTTTGATATTCGCACAGCGGCGCATTGGCAACGTTAAACGCACGTACACGCCGCGGATAATACGCCGCTCGGACGCGCGATACCACCGGGGATGAATACAATGGTGGAGAATGATAGGTCTTACAGGGGCAGCGAAGCGTTGTTAGCCGCCAAGCAGGCAGCCGAGCATCTACGGGCATCGAGCCATGAGGAGGAGTGTTCGACTGTAAAACGATCAATCCCCCGTGTGCCGTGTGTTTGTGTGTGTGCCACCGTCACAGGCGCACTTCAAAGTCGAGTGCAAACTGTGTTGTATTTTCGTACATCTCTTTGGAACGCCCCGTTTCGAGGTTACTGAATATTTCGAAATATAGATATCCTATTGGCACTATTTTGCTCGGCCGTTCGAAATCGTGCCAACCCGCTCGCCTTTTCAAACCCCCACCCCACCCCCCTTCTCTTCCAACACGGAACGTGCAAAAGATACAGCAAAACGGAGCAAATCCGCTTGCGTACAAATTTAAACCAATCGATTTTTTATCGCCCGTTTATTACCTCCGGCTTTCGCCTCTTTCTTACCCATCCTTATCATTTACCTGTTTTTTTATTATTATTATTATTATTATTCTCTCCATTGAGAAACTCCGTCGCATGATGTTACGGCAAATTTTACTATACAGACTATGAGAATGATGTTACAATTTTGATGTAGTGTTATTGAAAAAGTCTTCGCGTTAATGGTTAATTGTGTTTATGCACAGATTTGTAATTCATTTATTAAGGAATTATTTCATTTGAGAAATAGCAGTTGATTGATTGAGTAAAATTGGCGCATATTTTATCTAGCAATTGCAACTTCACGTTGAGCTTTGTAGATTGAGAATGACATTTTTAGGAATGGATATTTAAGAATGAACGTGTTTCCATCTCTTTTGTGCCTCTGTAGGTTATTTTTCATAAAGTTACATAAATTTATTTGACTACGATAATTATAATTTTTACTCAATACACACAGAAAAGTGAACGAATTAATTCTCATATTATAAATAGGAGTCGAACCCCAGAAGATAATATATGAAGATATTTAAAATAAAACATAAAATAAAAGCTAAGGTAAAGTATTTATTCGAATAAATACTACATTATTATACTATTTCTTTTGTATTTCATCATAGATATGTTCATACATGGTCTTATAGAGGTCGATTCTAATTTATTATGGGGAAATTAACTGATTAATTTTTCTGCGCGTAATAACTAAATAATGTTTATTAATTTAAATGGAACTTTACTAATATCCTTCATACATTTTTTTTCTTTTTTCGTATGAAAAAATTACGGTGCAAAATGTTAATATCAAATGGATCAGGTTTATGCAACATTAAGTACGTGGATTTATAAAATGAAATTTAAAATATAAAAATGGTTCTTTTTAATTATTATCTTAGTTAAATTTTATTTCATTATAAAAGCCGTGGATTATAAATTTTTTCTGTTTGTGCACTTTAACAAATTAATGCTATTAAACGTTAAAATCAAGTGCGCGATCACATAAAAGGAAACAAAAGTCATTTCGTAAAAGGTGTCAAAAAGCGTAGGTCCAGTTCTCTTTCTTTTCCGCTTGAAATAAAAGTAGCACAACACGGTTTCGCAACGTTGCAAAAGTATTTCTTTTTTTTTTTTTTGTTTCTCCCTTTTTCCTTTTATTACTTTTTTCATCCTGTCTGTTGTTTTTGATGGCGTTATGCTGTGAAAAATGTACAGGGAACTCCTTGCGTTGATAGCTTATAGGTGTCCAAATATCCCAAGAGCATTGTACCCTTGGCTCGTAAATTTACGCAAAGTGCCTTTGCAATACAAGTTTCAACAAACGACGAACGTTGCGCGAAAAAAAAAAACAATTTTTTTTTCCTGACGAGAAGTACACGATGTCTCGTGAAATAGGGACACAGACTACTTCAGAACGATACTGTCGTTACTAGTGGCTTTCACAATGTTATCCAGTAATTATAGAAAGCAGGAGTGCTCTTGATGTTATGTGCGTGCGATCGAAGAAGCAGAACCAGTGTGTACCCAACTAATTATTTTAAATTTTTTGTCGTATTTTTTTTTTTTTTTTTGATCATTTGTTTTATTGACAATTTGAACGTTGCACTCAAAACATTTTATTGGCAAATAATTTATCATTAAACCTGAACCATTCGAACATTTTACAGCCCAACTCCTCCAATCTTATCTGAGTATAAGTCCATTAATTTTACATTGACTTTATTTTTGAGTGATAAAGAAAACAATTTACATTAACTATTAATAAAAATCTTTTTATACAGCATTACAGTAGAAACCTAATAAAAGTAGTCATAAACAAAACGGTATCCACCGGCAATCATTGTAATAATTTCTCGACCACGCTAAATCCTCCAACTAATTATTACCGCTAATTAAAAACCGTTTAATAACAATTTTACAACACTCTAACACACCTGTGTTTTCATAATTCGCAAAATTTATATTTACATATAAATATATTCAGATAAAGATTAGCACCAATAATCCGCGCGATGATAATTGTAATTTTTTCCCATTCGTATTCAAATCGTAACATCGTAACATCGCCATGGAAGCACGAGTGGATACAAATTGAGGGGCAATTAGCGAGTGGAGCGGATAAGGCCAAACAAAAAGCGTCCCTTCGTCGAAATAAAAAATAATTAATTTCTTTATTCGCCAGAAGAAGAAGCCCCTCTAATCGGGCAGCACGAAATTCATCCATTAATTTCAGCGGCATTTCGATTAGTGCCGCTTATACGCGCCCGACATATCGCAGCAAACTTGAGCAGACATCGCAAACACATTTAAGATCAAGTGGCATTATGAGATTAAACGTAACTAAGCGTCGCAGTCGCGCATCTGTATCTCCGTCCCGCCATTGTATCAGTCGTACAGTCGACGAGCAGCGGCGCTGTTTCGCCTGGATCTCGCGGTTTTGATGTTTTCACTCGCGAAGTTGCTGCCCGGCGGAAACTTGAGGTCTTTCCCTTGTTCATTAGTTGCGGTTCAGCGGTGGATTCTGACGTCACCGGATCATCCCCCGATGACCGAGTTAACAACTCGCGAAGAAAAATGCCAATCTCAGACCTGTTACAAATACACTTTGATTCGCCGATTGTTCCCCGGATCGATTCATTGCCAGTTCGAGCCGAGACCAAGTTCGGAATGCAAAGGAGCCCCACCCCCACCTGGGAACATTCGAGGCGAACGTTCCCGTCTTGATAATTAAGATGTTGCTAATAAAGATGGCGAGGTTTCGCGTCAAGTGGTCGTGCACCGCGCCATTAATTGCAACGAGCTTTTTCTGGAAATTGGCGACGGTAAAGTTTTTAAGAAGCCTGTTTTTTTTTTATGGCCGACTCTCCTTGAATGCCGCGCGCTAAAAGCCAAATTACCGCAACTTTTATGGTTCATATTTGGCGGGCTTTTTATCCGGCACACAAATTTTATGCGGGCTGACTTTTACTTTTCGGCAGATCAACGACAGTCGTAAAAATATTGCAGGTAATTTCGAGACGGATTGTAATCGGTTGCTGGGATGATAAATAAAGAGTTGCGAAGATTTTACACCAAGAGGGTTTGAGATTTTGAGGAAGGAGAGTTGCACTGGGAAAAATATTGCATTCATTATTGAAGTAATTTGTTAACTAATCCACAAAATCTGTGGGCCAAGTAAAGCTCAATGATAAGGTAAAAAAGAAAAAAAAAACACGAAAATTAGTTCAAATATTTTATTTGTTTTTTAAAATCAAATATCATATGAATGGCAAATATTTATTAACTCCATTTAGTAAACCCCGCAAATGTTATCGTTTTGGAAATTAAAATTCAAATTGATTGGATAAATTTATCTGCGTGTAACATAGTTACACCATATCAAGTTGCATTAATTTCATCACCGAAATTTTATTCTCACCGCGCCATGCTAAATAATCCAATTTCGCGCAAAACACTGGTGATCGCAAAACTTTCCGATGTTATTGGTCATTGTTATTTTACAACGCAAATATGAAATATAAGTCTGAATATTCGTAAACCCACTTTATTCGCTTTATTACAATAAAAAAAAACACATTTCTTGTTTATAAGTCAAAATATATAGTAGTATTTCTACACGGAGAAAAATTTATGAGAAATTTTTACTCTAAATTTGAGTTCTCCAGTCATAGAAGTCAGTTTTTACATACATTTAAACTGTATTCACTAAAAAGTTGTAATACTAATGGACATAATAATAA
>JABFPN010003352.1:0-18433 GCA_022817305.1 Leptoteleia sp. ZL-2020
AGTTAGACAAAGAAAGTATAACCTAATTCCTTCGGATTCCGACAGAGGCGCTGCACGATAACCGACCGATTTCGACAAATCGTGGAAAATAAGAATATGTCTAATATAGGCCGTGTCACTGGGCTGGTGATGCCACTGCTGAACTGAATCGTTCTCGAAAGCGCCATTAGTTTTGAATTTTTGGGTACTTTTAATCGCGTTTGGCGGCGCTACGTACGAGCTTTTTAGAAATTAGACAAGAATTCATGTAACATGTAAGTCTATAATCCCTGGTAAATTGATAATTGATTACTGTAATTATTGAACATTTTACTGAAGTCAGTGTTAACAATATTAACAATATTTTCTATTAAACTGTACAACAGGTAAACCTTTATAAGAAACCACAATCTTTAAATCTTTAAGGAATATAAAAGATGTTTAAAATGTGTTTTCATTTTATAAAATAAAATATCAATGGAGGTTAATAATGTAACCTTTCTTTTTCTTATTTTATTTGTATTTAAAATAAGTGTATCAGACGATGCCAATAATTTATAGTTACATATGTATATAAATTTTCCAAGTTTATTACTTTATTCATGCTACTACTTGTTAAGGTAATTAAATTTCAGATTCAATAATGGTTAAAATAGCGCTTCAAATAAAAGCCACTTTAGAGAATGTACAAGAACTTAGACCAGAAGATGTATATTTTCGTTGGTATCTGATGTTCACTTGTAACAATTGTGGAAATGTTTCCGACAAATGGCATTATGTTACATTAAGTGAATCTATACCTATTCAAAGGGGAAATCCTGTTAATTTTATGAATAAATGTAAATTCTGCTTTCGGGAAAGCTCTATGACTATTATTGAAGATTCAGTAAAGCCTTACACTGCGGATGATCAAGAAAAATTTAAATCAATCATAGCCTTTGATTGTAGAGGATCAGAACCTAATGACTTTTCTCCGCGAAATGGTTGGCTTGTGACGGCTGCAAACAATGGAAAAGTATTTTTTGATGTTGATCTGACTGATAGAGAATGGTTAGAATACTGTGATAAGACCAATAAACCAGTTTCTATTATGTATATTGAACACAAGTTCCAAAAGCTCAAGTGATTTGTGGACTTACATTTTATTCAACAATTCAGTTTCTATTTATATTTTTTTTTATACTTTAGTACTGCAATTGTGTTCTCTGTTTAATGTCACCAATGACGATTAATTGATGATGATAATAAAGCAAGATTTTGAATATCGACTCTGTTTTTTTAATTGTTTAAAATTTTGATCAAATTGGTTTACTAGGTTGTAATAGCAATTTTTATAAATATTAAATTTTTATTAAATTAGCATTATTAGTAAGTTTTTTTTTGCAAAATTTAGTATATTTATACTTTTAATAATTAATTTAGAAAATACACTCGACGCTCCCATTTTCTACATGTTCGAGACCGGAAACGCTCCCATTTTCGTTATGGCGCAATTGCGCACGTGTTTAGCGCATGTATATTTTCATTGGTTACTTCTATTCGGTTGTTTCGGTTGTAACCTGCCTTAAACTGTATACAATTATTAATGAATTAAGAAAGTTTAAATTTCCCGCCAGCGATATTCAGTTATTATTGGTCAAACAGCGAACCGGATATAACGTTTCAATAACGAAACAAATGGAACATTTCTGCTGAAAATGGGGAAGAAAATTTTCTGAAAATGAGAGCGTTTTTGAAAATGGGAATGTGGAAAATGGGAGCGTCGAGTGTAAAAATATAATAAAGAAATAAATCAAAAAATATTTTTGTTAATTCTAATTTTCACTATTGTTGAATAAATAGTGGAAGTAAATATGAATATAGTCAAATTTAGTATGTTAAATGTAAAGTTGTGTCAATTATGTTGAAGTATTCTTATCCTAACTTAGGTTTTAAATGTACACTGATCTTTTTCCACTCATTTTTTTTAATTGGGTAAATTGTTTGAGCTTGCCTTAGGCCTGTGAAATTCACGCAATTTCAATATAATATTAAATCGACTTCAATTTAACCTTGAATAGACTTTCAATAGATTTTAATTTGATTAAGTTTGAATAAACTCTGATTTTACTTTGATTTAACTTAGATTTGACTGAAGGCGCTTTCGATAACGATTCAGCTTCAGGCGGAATGAAGTTTCTCACTTGTTCTAACCATTACTATGCTTTGGGGGAGAAAAGGACAGAAACTTCATCTCGCCTGAACTGAATCATTCTCGAAAGCGCTACTAGAAACGTAATTCCACTCCTGTTCCTTGTTGCAAACTTACCAGTACCACCATAAAATTTTTCCCACTAAGATATAGAGATGGACAAATCACAGACTGGTGTATGTTTCTACAAATATAGCCTTTATTTATAAATAAAAAGTTTTGAAAGGCAGACTTAAAATCTACGTAGTTCTGATAAAAGCATAACATAGAAGCATTAGCTTGTTAATTCTGTAAGGAGAATAACGAATGTTAAACGTCCAAATATTTATATAGATATGTATTTATAAGAATTAAAACTTTAATTGTGTTAAAAAATAACGTATAAAATGGACGATGAATCGAGTAGTAGCTCATCAGATGATGACTGTTACGTGAATGCTGCCGCTAAATACAAAAAGGGTAAAATTCGTTTCAAAACCATTGATCAATTATTTGTTTTTTATTCTTATTTTTTGAAGAATATTTTTCTGTTTAGCTATTTCTGAGAAAATACAGTATACTGAAGAGAAGGAAGACAAGATTCCCGACCTTTACAGGTATGAGGTTAAGCTTTTGTTCGACATTTGAAAAGAAAGTCGTTTGTCTTTACATTCGACGGTAATATATGGAAAATTTTGTCCATAAAATCGTTTGCAAAACTATTTTTTTATAAAGTTTTCTTTTGGATAATTGACAAACAACATAAAATATTCGTTTTATAGTATGTAAAAACAAAATTATATTTCATATATAATACATTCATTTGTATATATTCAAGTATATATAATATTTACAAATTTTTAAAACTCTGAGTTTATTCTGAGTGGACTTGGAATAATACCCTTATTTTAACAGTACTTAAGACAATGGATGTAAAAGCTCTCAATTTGGAGTAATCGAAAGTATAGTCAACTTTGATTTCATATAAACAAACAAAACCATTAATTATCTCAAGAAAGTAATACATTATTATTATTAAACAGAAAGTAATTTTAAATAAAATAAAAAAATGTTTTTTCATCATTTTATTTAATTTTAATGGATTTATGTAGAATCAGTACAATGTATTAATATATTTACAGTGTACCATATGAACTTACACCATCTTTAAAAGAAAAATCTACAGAAATAACATATAAAAGAGTTGGTTCATGTACTGAAGATAATGTCTCGGATTCATCTTCTAGTTCTAACAAATCTTCTAAAAGAAGATGTAGAGGGAACAGTAACAAATCATCGGATACGGTACATTTATTTTCATACTTTTATAAGAATAAAAATAAATGCACAATTTTTTTTAATGTTTGTAGCAATAAGTATTAGCGATTATTTGAAAAAGATTTATGTAATATCTAAAATTTAAATTTATTTTTAGATTTTATTAATAAGAATTTTACATTTTTATGTTACACATTTATTAATAAACTTTTTTGTTTAGGATACTGTAACCAATTCTTCTAACTGCACATCAATGAATTCTACAAGAAGTGATGTTAATGCACCAATTTTAGACACAATATGTCTTGACGATAGTTTTTGTGATAATAATTTTAGTCAGAAATCAGATATTTCTGATTATATATTAATTGGATCTCCAGAAATTAAGAAAAATCAAGTAGAAGATGAAAATTACAATATTAATGTTAAAATAATTTGGAAATCAAAAGATGTAATTAAGCTAGATATAAAAAGAGTAAGCTATAGTTATATTTTAACCTATTTTTAGATAATAAAAATATTTTAATTTCTTAATAGTAACTAATCTTTTTATAGTATGAACCTGTGCAAAAGCTTTTTCAATATTTTGCTGAAATGGAGAATGTTTCCGAGGAACACATATTGTTAATGAAAAAGGATAAAATAATTAGACCAACAGATACTCCGGTTTCCCTTGGATTAACAATAGTTGACATATTGGGTATAGTATCAGTGAATTAAGAAGAAATTATTCCATATACAGACATATATACATACCATACAAAAGAATAATGTGCATGTATTAATTTCATTCAATATTTAACAAATAAGAATTCAAAATATTTCAAATTTGTTTGATTTTATAAAAAAAATATATTTAATTCTTAATGAATAAAGGATACTAATTCGTTGTAACTGAAAAGAAATTCTTTAACAAATTTTAATCTTAACTTATTATTTACTACACTCGACGCTCCCATTTTCCACGTTCACATTTTCAACACGCTCCCATTTTCAGCAGAAATGTTATATCCGGTTTGCTGTTTAACCAATAATAACTGAATATCGATGGCGGGAAATTTAAACTTGCTTAATTCATTAATAATTGTATACAGGTTAAGGCAGGTTACAACCGAAACAACCGAATAGAAGTAACCAATGAAAATATACATGCGCTAAACACGTGCGCAATTGCGCCATAACGAAAATGGGAGCGTTTCCGGTCTCGAACATGTGGAAAATGGGAGCGTCGAGTGTATTAAGATGATTCTTCAGTGCATATCAAAAACGCCGTCCAATACCCAGGATTAATTAATGAACAAAATTGAACTAAAATTGGACATTATGGAATATAAAAGTGAGAGAATCATCTGATATATTTTATTTGACAAATTATAATTTTAATTTTAAAAGTTAGAATATGGAAAATAAAGTACATCAGATGATTCTCTCATTGTTACATAACATTCTATTAAACTTTGGTGCAATTCTGCTTACTATTAAACCCTGGGTACCTTAATATTAATTGATAATTAAACATTAATAATTTTTATACCTTACTTAGTTTGAAATTTATTTACATTCTTTTACATTTTTTTTTACAGAAGGAGGAACTATAAACACAAATGTAATTAATTTTGATGATCAGAGGAAAGAAAAAGACAAAAATGTATGTAAAATAAAAGTACAAAGTATCAAAACTAAGCAACCAATAATTGTTACTTTAAATACAAATGAAAGTTTCAATTCAGTAATTGTTGAATGTTCGCGTAAACTTGAAATTTCTCCAGAAGAAATTAAACTGTATTTCGATGGCGATTTAATTGAAGCAAACGATACACCAACATCTTTAGATATCGAACAAGAAGCATGTGTTGATTTGCACATAGTGAAAGTCTAAATATATTTTTAATTAATTAAGAATGTCATTATATTTATATTTATATTGTCAATCAATAATGTAAAATAAATTGTTATAAAAAAATTTCATCATCAAAATCATTCTCAGATTTATTTCTTGAGCAAACTGTTGCTATTAATATTGCTATTTCTGATAATAAATAAATTTTCAATGATATTATATTTTAAATATTATATAAATTAGTTCTATTCCTCGTCTTTACACAAGTTATCAATTGTTTACTTTAGTATTTGCGTAGGCCATTTGTAACGTCAAATGCAAGAAAAGTACTGTAGTAAATATCCATTTTATTTATATTATCAAATATCATATAAAAATTATTCTTCTCAAGTATGATTTGTTCAACTAAAATGTTCTCAAACAATCACCCTGTCTGATTGTTTGTATAAAATTAAAAAAAATGATAAGTGGCTAATTACTTTTTAATAAAAACTCCTTGCTTAAAATTAAAATATTTTATCGCAATATGTACACTCAAATTATATGAACATCATCGTTTTTCTTAAAGGAGCTGTGAAGACAAAATTAAAATGTTATAATAAATTGTACACAATGTTGCATGGAATTAATTGATGTTACAATAAGACATCTACTTCTGGCAAATATTAAGAGCGGCAATTAAACTGAAATTTGATTTCCATGCGAATTAAAAGTGAAATAAATATTTGCCTCTCAGCCAATAAAATCTAAATGCTGTTTACACTCGGCCCCCACACATCTGCTTTTCAATGATTTTCTCTTCCACAAATTTATCTCTTTTTTTTCCATACGTCTGTTGAAATCTAAACAATGAGAGAAAAGCACAAAATCCACCAAATGTGAATAAAATTTAAAACAATGAAATCACATATTGCACCGGATGTCAACTTCTGCACTGAAGAAATCAAATATGTGGAAGTTTCCGGTCCCAAAGAAAAGCAAATATGTAGAAGTCCAGTGTACATTAAATTGTTGTTATGATATTAAATCGTTCCAAAATTGAAAATTTCAACAAATTAAATTTACAAATTTCAAAACAAAAATTATTTTCATTAGTACTTTAAAACAATTAATTTGGTATACGTGTTATATATTAATTATAATTAATATGTACATAGGCACGTATAAGTATATAAATTAATTCGTTTAAAAGACTTGAATCCAACATTAAAATCCGCAACAACAAAATTATGTAACCGTTAAACCTTTAAAAGGTAATATTGAAAATATATCATTTTACTAATTGGAATTGACTAAAACAAAGTAATAAGCAATTGTTCAATTCTTCAATTAATTGACATTTATACCTTCATTGAATTATTAATTTATATACTACCATTATAAATAAAATAACATCATCGTATGTTCTTTTTCCTTATATTAAAAAAAATGCTTATACTTTTGTAGAATACTATCAAGAATGAAACATATCCACTTCAGTCATTCTTGTTGTTACAGTCGCCAAAAGTTCCGGGGTCAAATCGATAGGAGTAATATCTTCCTTGTTTGTTTCCGAGTTTGCATTCACCATGTAAATTTGTAGATAATTTTTACCAGGCTGCTCGTCAATTCCTTTTGTGAGAATTACTAAACTTCCTGGTTCAATTTTATCAACATCTGGAATCAAGCTGCGAAGTTCAGTCATTGTCTTCGGGTGAGAGGGTGGATTGTCATTTTCCTCGTTTGTTCCATTTAATTTTTTTTCGATAAATTGATTGTCCAGAGTGTTAATATCTGGGGCTTGAAGTTTTCGCACCTTTGGTACTCTGCCAGAGCGCGTAGGTTTTGGCTTGTATATTTCCATTTCGCTATCACTGTCACCGCTCTCGCCGCTGTCAAGCATATTGGACAATATACGTCGTTTGGTCAATTTGCGACCTCGCATTGGAGATTCCTTTTGAAAAGAATTCTCTGCGTCTGCAGTTGTGACTTCTTTCTCAGCAAAACAGTTATTATTATTTTCAATTGTGGTTTTGCTTCCATTTGAAGTATTTTCTCTTTCATTGTCATTCCCATTTTCATTTTCATTTTCATTTTCATGCTCATCATCAGCATCGACGCATTCGGTAGAAGCAGTTTCATCTTCTATAATTACAAGGTTTACTTTTGAATTTAAAATTAATTAATATAAAATAATATACTACTCAACGAGCAGATGTATTGGTAGCCCGCATAGCTGCCAATACATCTTATTTTTAAGGCGAGTAATATATATTAATTAGTAGATAAATTATTGATATTTTTTTTGGTAACATGTGTATGTTAGAAAATCAGTTATCCAAAATATAAAATTGTTTTGAAATTAAGACATAAATTTAGAGATGAACGATTTTTTGTAGTTGACTAGAAATTTTGTATTTACTGTCAAATTTGACAACAAATAAAAATTCCAAGTGCTACTGAGATATAACAAATAAAACAGCCAATCAATTTCTTAAATATGAAAATTCATTTGGAAGAAATTATAATGAAATAAATCAAAAGAATATTACTTAATTATAACGTTTCATTTAATTTAGAAGAAGCTAAATTATTCACCTTTTTTTTTACGTCTACGTGATTTCCCTTTTCTTTCACTTTTAGATTTTTTTTCTGTTAATTTCTCTTCCTTTTCCTTCTTTTCGTTCTCTTCGAATATAACTGAAAAATAATTTTAGTAAGTACAGTTTATCTGAATTATTTATTACTTTATGCATTTTAAATACTAAGATAATTACGTAATTCTTTCTTCAAAAAATCTGTATCAAATTTGCCATATTTCGATAAAGCTTTTTCAACCAATGACCCATTGATCCTCTCTTCTTTTTTGTATTTTAATTTCAGTTCCTGTCTTGTTCTTTTAGGAAAGAAATTCTGCATGAGTAAGAAGTCAGTACCAATACTATTCAGAGCTTTGTAAAATTTTAATGTCTCCCATTTATTCCATTCTTTACTCGCTCGTCTTCTTTTGTAAAAGCCACCATTGCTATATTCATCATCGACTATTACATTTGAACGGTCTATTGTTCCTTTACTCTTGGTTTGTTTGATTACTAAACTTTGCTGGTCAAGTATAATTTGACCATTTGGACCAACTTTTACCTGAGGTACAGGCATCGATTGAGGATCGTCAACATTTTCTTCTGATTCTTCTTCATTGCTAAAATTAAATATTCATTTAATTACACAATATATTACAACAAAATTTACTATTTTATCAAAAATTGCATTTGAGTTGCACAGAATTTTATATATATATGGTTTTTATTGATATAAATATAAACTTACGATGATTTAGGAGTGTTTGTTACAAATTTTGGCCCAGATGCAGATTTTTTCATAGGACTTCCTATAGGATTATAATAAATTAAATCGTACATTTTGAGCTTGCTTTTGTCAGGAGTTTTATTTTCATATTTAAAAAAGAATTCCCGTCGAGCATCTGCCAATTTTTTAGCAGAAGCAGATATGTATGGACGCCTCTTCAAACCAGTTGTATTTGAAATATTGACAGCAGCGCTTGATTCCTTGCAGTTTTGAACAGAACTTACTGAATCGTGTCTAACTCGAGAAGAAAAAGGTGTTCTTCTCGAATCATCCTCTGACTCACTAGCACTATGCCCACTTCCACACATACTGTTTCTTCGGATACGACTCATACCATCTAATCTTGGAGTTGGCTTTGTAAAACTTAATCGATTAGACATTAATTTTAAAGGAGATCCTGGAAAAATGTATAATATTTCAATTTATTTCTCTTTAATAATTAAAAAAAAATTATATTTAAAATATTAGTATATAATATTCCAATTACATTTTCTTTTATTGTAAATAAATTTAAATATACATATAGATATATATATTTTGTACATTTTTCTTTGTTTTTATAAAAAAGAAATTTTAATCATTTAATTTGCTTAATTAATATTGCGAGTGAAATATTTTTATACCTTCTGGTGGTTGTGATGAATCTTTTCTTTCAAATGTATCTTCCTTCACTTCATCGCTTTCAATGCTTTCTCTACATTCCGTATGAATACTTTCATTGCTATTATTTTCATTACATTCCTTTGACTTATCTTCTTTTTCTAGATGTTTTCTTAATTCTTGAAATGTGATTTCATTATTCTCTTCTATTTCTAAAATTATTCTCTCCTTCTCAACAACCTCTTTCATTTTTTTATCATTTACTTGTATTTCTTCTACATCTTTCATTCTTTTCATTACAATTTCTTTCACTTCTACATTTTCATTACTTTCCTTTTTTTCTATTCTTTTCCCTAAATTTTCTTTTAACTCTTCTGTATTTTCTTTGCATATTTCATGATTCTCCTTTGCTTCCTTCACATTTTCTTTTACTTTACCCACATTTTCCTTTACAGTATCCTCATTTTTCTCAACTTTTTCCTCATTACTTTTTGCTGTGCATTCCTTTTCATTCACATTTTTATCTTCTTTAATTTCACTTTCTATATTTTTCTTCGTTTGATTCTCTGCAGGAATGGCTATACTTAGATTGTCGTTCGTTTTGATTTCCTCTTGTTTATTTTCAGTTGCAGCCTTTAAAGTATCTTGAACCAAATGTTTACGTCTTACTGGCAAAGTTGCCACTGCCTTAATTCTTGCCCTCTTCATTATCTACAAATTTTTAGACTTGATTACAGCCTACAAATATAGATACAACTGCAAAAAGAATTTATCAATTATTAAATGTTTTCATAATTATTGCATAATTTTAATCCATTACTAAACAATTACAACCATTTACGTATACGTGTATTATTTATAAATAATATATTAAAAATTAATGTATTGATTGAAAAGGTACAAATAGTAGGTTTATTTAATAAGAAACAATTCTTAAAATTAAAAGAAATTAAAACATATATATTAAACACAAATTAAGGTATAAAGATGTAATAATGTTAATTAACAGTTGCTTTCAGTCATTTGTATAGGATTAAAATTTTTCATTTAAATGTCATTTTTAAAAATAAACATATTTTTTGAGTTCATTACTTTTAAAACTGTCAAAGATAAGATTTATTTATACATATGAGAAAAAGAAAAATCTGTGACTGAAATCACATACAACTCACGTTTATTTATAAAACCACATAGGGCACAGCTTAATTTCACGCGTATAATGCAAACATATAAAATATCGTGGTTTGTTTATTAATAATTAGTATAAAAAATTCCCCTCAAGAGTTTTTATAGAAAAACTTGTGACGGCGACGAGCAATTACGTGTAGCATACTGCGTTTGCACGTGGCCACTGATGTCTCGACGAAAACATTTCTTATGCTTCGCGTTGCAAAAGAGTAGTCATAAGGCGATACTGCTCCGATCACTGCGTCTTGTGGTTAACTTTTCCAACGAACCCAACGCTTATTTCACTCAAGTTTATGTCAAACATAAAAGCACACAAATCTACTCCTCATTGGGTGCTTTCGGAATAATATACGGCTCAAAATTTGTCAACTTTAATTGTCAAATTTTATTTTGAAAACTGACGAAAATTTTGGCGTAATTTACACAACAAGTGTTAACAAAATCAGCCAATCAAGTTGCTTGATATTGTGAAAATCACTAGGGAGTCAATTTAACTGATGTACATTTTTTAACAATTTTTTTCCTTTCGATGCACATCAATTTTAAACACGAGTTATTAAATATTCAAGCTTTGTTTTCTGGTTGTTTATTATATAAAAGTAAACAAAATTATTATTAGATCTGTACATGATGGATACCAAAAGTAATACAAAGTTCACTCAATCCCGCCGAACGGTACGCCAGACCGAAATACCATTAAGCCGAAAGAGCTTGAGGTAACATAACCTGTATTCTAGTTATGTTTTTAAACTATTAGTGACAATTAAGTATAACCTCAACAAAACATAATGTTGATGAATGACAGATAGAGTACTCGGTATTGTTGGGCAGAAAGTAGTGGATGAAAAAAATGAAACCACAAATTGGTGATTCGAAAGCTTCTTTAACGGGAAGGGGAGAAGCGGATGAATGCCTTTTGGAATATTTGCACGCAGAAATGGTGAATTATGTGCTTAGCAAATCTCCCCCCGACTCGGTAAATATTAAAAGAATTTTAAATATATTTATTCTTACTAATCAACTATTTCATCGTTATACAGCAAACAATATTAAAATTTCAGGATATATATCAAATATGTTTATCTTTATTACATTTTTAAATTTATTCTTTAATTTTATCTGTTTATATTTTTTTTACCTTATCATATATTAACAAAAATGTTCATAGCATATAAACATACATCTACACCTATACACGCGCGCGCACAGACAAACACATTCAGATATCAAACAAGGATTTAACAATATTGTATACTTTATTAAGTAATAATAAAAATGATTGTGTATCAAGTTCTAATTACAATAGAATTTTTGTATAAAACTATAATATAAAACAACGTCATTTATATTTAATTGTGTGATTGTAGGAACAAGAAGATTTGTCTCGTCTGGAATGGATGGGTTTTGGTGTTGGATATCGTATAATTGAACGTCTTACTCGCGAGTGGCCCAGATTTAAGGACGAACTGGACACTATAAAGTTCATTTGTACAGACTTTTGGGGTAGCTTGTATCAAAAAAATATCGATAATCTGAGGACCAATCACAGTGGTGTTTACGTATTACAGGATAATGAATTTCGCCTGTTAAAAAGAGTGGGCAATGGTAAACAATATCTGAAAGAAAGCCCAAGGCTACTTGCATTTACTTGTGGACTTTTGCGAGGTAGTCTAGCCAATCTTGGAATACCCAGCATTGTTAAAGCTGAAGTTACGTCTCTTCCAAGTTGTAAATTCAATGTTCAAGTTCAAGGGATATAACATATATTATATAAAACTTATAATTAATTGATTGATTTTCAAATTTATTTATAATTAATTGTTACGTGTATATTTATGTAAATATTTATTTGCATAAAAATAAAAATTAAATTTTAAAGGACATCTTACGAAATATTTTACAAGTTACAAATAGAATTTAATATGTTTTAATAAACATAATTCATAAAAACAACACACTCCTTATATTAATTGATTTTAATCACGAAATAAATTATTACAACTTATAAATATATTTCTACATACATACTGTGAATGAAAAGAATACTTGTATCATTCTGAAAAACTTTGTTATGTAAATAGTTATATTTTAATTTAATTACATTAATGCTGTACAAAAATAGATGAGTATTCTTTTCCCTTTGGTAATGTTTCATTTTTTTGGAATGTAAAACATATAAATCTTTTAAATAATCAATAAAATAAGTTAAAAAAGATCAAGTTTAAACTAAATTATATACAAATTATTTTTAATTTTATATCATAAAATAGTTTTAACTGTGTATATTTTGACAGTTTCTATTTGATTGTATTCAAATATTTAATAATAAATTTGTACATTAAATAAATCAAAGAAATTAGTTTATCTTTTATCTGCATACTTTCAATAACAATGCATAAATTGTTAATTGACAATAACTTTATATACAGTTTCCAAAAACAAACAATTTATGTACACTAAATTAATTATTATGCACAAATCGTGTATCTAACGCCACTGCTTCCCTTCACCAAAAGGTATAATTAAAAAAACTATAGCTTTATATTTGTATTTATTAAATCATTTAATCATCAACGAAAGTATAAAAATTGCAACGAACTTTATTAGACTATAAAATTAATTGCTTCCATTACTTTGCATCTTGTTACTGATATAATTAAAGAGCTGATTTTGCGTGGCAATTCCACACAAAGTCTCTTTCTTCTCGCGATTAACAATGACAGCATAACCAGCCATTTCCAGAACTCTTGACAATTTACCCAAAGAATCAGTTTGATCAACATTACGGAAAGTTTTATTCAATACTTTGTTAATAGGGTCTGTATTCGACACTTGTCCAGAAATCAATCCACTGTAAAGCTTGTCCAGTTCGACAAAGCCTTTAATGGCACTGTGTTCGTTGACAACTGGCAGCTGTTGGTGGTGACTGTTTTGTAAAATGAGAAGTGCTTCGCCACAAATAGTGTTGCTTTGCAGAGTGAGAGGTTTCTCAAACTGAATAGAGGATACTGGCAAATTCCACCACCATTTATTGCTTTCCACTGGTTCAGGTGGAACCTGAAAATGATATTTTATTATCACAAATCTTTTTGATAAAAAAAAACATTAATCCTAATCAATATTATGTTAATAAATAAAATGTATAAAGCTTTATTAAAATATATTTTTTAAAGTATTAAAGTAATTCAGAAGTATTAATTTATATTCATTTGTTAATATTTATGACTTAAGGTGATGTTTAAGGCCTGCTGCCACGGAGTTGGTGCCTTTTATAACCAAAATATTAAATAATTAATTTTTTTATTTAAAAATGGAGTAAAAATTGTACCATAAATCCTCTAGCTTCCATCCAATGATCAGAAACAAACTTAGTCATATAGTTTCTTATTCCATCGGGCATAATGACAACAACACGCTTATCTTCTGGTAAATCTTTGGCCAATTGAAGAGCTGCATAGACATTTGCACCACTACTACCTCCACACAACAAACCTTCATCCTTTATCAATTGTCTCGACATATTGAAGGAATCATGATCGTTCGTTTCAATCCACCTATCTACAATTTTCAAGTCCATGGTAGCTGGGATAAAATCGTATCTGCAACAACATTCAATTATTCATTTTGTTTATTATTATTCTTTGTAATATAATAAATAAATCTTGAAAAACAGATATTTACCCAATACCCTCGACTTCGTAAAATGAAGTTTCCAGATTTTCATGACCTTGGGCGGTTCGAGCAAGGATACTGCCTTCGGGATCAACACCAATAATTTGAACATTTGGATTATGTTCCTTTAATTTTCGTCCAATTCCACTGACAGTTCCTCCCGTTCCAGCCCCAACGATTGCATAGTCTACCTTTCCATCGCATTGCTTCCAAATTTCGTTTGCAGTTTGATCATAGTGTGCAAGTGGATTTCCCGGATTAATGTACTGCAAAAATATATATTACACAGATATTAAATATAAATATTATAATATTAATAATGTAGAAACTATGCCCAGTAGATAACTAAGAAATAAATAAAAGAATATCATAAAAAAAGTGAAATAACATCATAAAAGGAACATTAAATTGCTCGTGACAACAAAACTAATAATATCCTAAAAGAATAATATTGAAAAGGAAAATAGTTTAGTACAATCTGCTATTTCAAAACAATATTATTATCGTATAATGATGGTAATAATAAACTAATATTTAGCCTGGTTTATTTATTTAACAAAGTTGTTTTTAATAATTCAATATATTGATTTAAAATTAAATTAAATTGCTCAGTGATAATCTACATCTTTTTTTTTAATGTTTGTTTGTTCAGTATGTCATTAAATTTAACACAATAGGAAAGTGAAATTAATTATAGAATGTTATCACTAAATAAAATATATATAACTAAATTTTTACCTGATCTAGAATTACACTGTTGGGGATTTCCCTTTGCAACTTTTGACTCGTTGCAATGTGTCCCACAGGACTATCAAAACTGGCTTCAGTTGGAGTGCGTACAATTTCAGCACCTAAAGCTTTCAGCGTGTAAACTTTTTCGTTGGACATTTTTTCTGGCATAACAATGATACATTTATATCCTTTAATAGCCGCAGCCATAGCCAAACCGATACCGGTGTTTCCACTGGTCGGTTCGATGATTGTGTAACCAGGTTTCAGGATTCCTTTGTCTTCAGCATCTTGGATCATTCGATAGGCAATTCTATCCTTCACCGAACCACCTGGATTCAGGAACTCACATTTGGCCACTAAAAAAATTGTCATTGAAATTTGCTATTATTTTCATACTTTTATTGTATAATTCCTCAATTTATAACATACATAATTTATCTTGATATTGATATTGTTATGTTATACCGTATCCATTAAAAGTTATAAATCAAATTTCCCTATTAATAAATGTCTAGTAATACAATTTTCAATTAATTCCATCTAACAGCAATGTATGAATTTCAATATTAATTATTCAACAAAAATTGATCTTGATATATAAATATTTAATACATTCAAGTTCAGCACCGTTTAACATACTTGAGATTTACAAACACGATTGCATTAAATTTTTATACTTATTACTTTGAAATGTCATATCCTATGCCTGACCTACATATGTGTCTATTTAAATACAATCGTAAAGATATGATTCCTATCCGTCCTTAATATATTTTTTTAACATCGTGAAACACTAGAGAGTGATAGAACAAATGATTTTAAGTGGGCAAGAAAAGAATAGTTTTCTGATATGCGATATCTCAACATAAAGGTGGATGTCCTAAATAGTCCAATATATCTTTGTCAAAATAAAAATGACTGAATTTGATAAAATTATCACTTTTTACCACACATATCCTCTTTGTCATTGTTTAAGGAGAGAAAAAATCTAGTAATTTTAAAATTTTCAAGTGTAAAATATAAAATTTTTGAATGAAAGTAAAAACTTATTGCTTTAAAATAACTTTTCAAACAACAAGTATGCAAAAGTTAAATTACTCTACTAAACTCGTGACAAAACTTACAAATTTCACATTTTACTCCAAATTTTTTGGGAAGAGTATTCAGACGTACTAATGGGGTTTGACCAATGCCATGTAATATATTTGGTAGCACTGTCATTCGATCATTTAAACTGAAAAATAAATAATATTATATTATTAGTCATAATTAATTAATAATTTCGTATAAATACTTACAAATCTAAATAATAATAATATATAAAGTTGTAAAAGCTGGTATACATTCAATTTAAGTTAACAATATTAAAATGTAATTAATTCTAAACTCATTAACTTCATTAGTTTCACTCTAATGTTTAACATTCTATAATAATGTATGAATAAAGATGCTTGTTTTTTTCGAAATTAAACATTGAGACAGTATTTAAGTAAAACTTATATCAAAATTCACCTGAACAAACACAGTTTATTGAATAAATTTTATTAATAATTATGAAATCTGTCAAATATTGCTATAAAATGTTTCTTTTCATATATAAACTAGTAAACTAATAAAACTTGACAGTCAATTAAAATGATGACCAACATAATTTTCAGTGTATGAAAAATAAGTTTTCTTTTTCAATCCAACAAATTATTTAAAAATTTAGCATGTTCCAAAGTTATATAGTTGATGCAATCATTCAGCAAATGAAGTGTTGCATTTAGTTGGTAGAAAATTTAACATACTTAATACCTTGTGTACAATATGTAATACATACAAATTTGTATTAATTAATAATAATTTGCTCCAATAGTCATAGAATAACTGATAATATCCAAACATTCAATAATTTTGTACTTGAACACCGTTAAAAGCAATTTCCTTTTATTTTACGTACCATCGTGAATAGAAAACCGGTTTCTAGTATTTACTTGGAGCTTAAACATAATCTCAAAATCACATTGTAACTATTTATATCTCTTTCCATTCAATATTCTAAAACGGTGCCACTTACATTTTTTCCCATTTATCAACTAAAATATTGATCATCAATTTTTACATAAATATTCTAATTTCATTTTTTGTTAACAAAATGAATATTAATAAGAAGAAAAAAAGGAATAATAACAATACATTAAACTGCATCGAATAATATTTGTCAAAACATTTATCGATGAATTGCGTTCCCCGGAGTTACATTTCAAAACAATATTGCCCCTGAATAAATAATGTAAAACTCAACGTCCACGTAGGTATAATCAACCCAGTTGGTAGGCAACTTACGTGCTACGATCCGTGTGGGGAGATTTTTCCGTGGTGTCCAACGACCAGGTGCATTTTGGGGGTTGATCCGGACGAATAAATTCCATGACTCTGAAAAGCAAACGCCATCAAGCTCATAAAATAATAAACAATTTTCGAATCGAAAAGGTATATTTTAATAATTCTACATTAATGATAAATAAATAAATAATTAACAATGTCAAAAATGTATATATGTATATGCATACAATTACGAAAGAAATGAATTTCAGAGCAGTCGACAGAGATAATTGGCGGATATATATTTGCGGAGCGAGAAATAAACGTTGAGCTCGTGCGTCAAAAGTGAGAGCCACGCTGACGCGCGCACAATCCGTAACAATACTTTTATCTGTTGCTTCTTGCCACATGGATCGCATCGTCCAATCGCGGCTCATTTCAAACGTGCAGATGGCACTGCTTTAGGGTCTCGTCGAGGCTTAGCCCAGCTTAGCCTGATAAAAGCCAAAATTCGACGGTTTCTGTTATCATTCTGTTTTCCACCAATCTTGATAATAAACAAATAGCAGGGGTGAGGAGAGGAGGGGAGAGGTTTATATCATTTACGGAAACTGGTAGATTCTGTAGGAAAGATACAACAAGGAATGTTTGTATCAATCAAAATGTGAAGTCAACTGAACTGTACAGTTGGAATCAATTAAAACAAATTCTTAAATATGTCAATATCAATGTTTTTATACAATCGAGTTTGTTTTTGTATTATAACTGTGTTAACGTATGTTTAATTGCTTGAAAACAACAAAAAAGTATTGTTTTTGAATTTTTTAGTGAGAAATTAGTTCACGTATTACTATATTTATAGAATAATCTTAATTCGGTTTCTTAACACAATATGTATTTCTAATGTGTATAAGAAATATTTAAGTGTAAACCCTAATAGCGCAAAATATTTATAAATATTTATCAATATCTTATATATATTTTATAAATATTTATCGTGATGTCTATAAAATGTATAAAAAAGTTTTTAGATATTTATTATTCATTGCATATGTGTTATATAAATATTTAATGTCAGTGGTCTAAAACATTTATAGAACAATTATTCTACATTTTGTAAATGTTTATTAGACATTCGTTATTAATTTATTAATACTGCATCGGTATAGATAAGGGTCAATTTTTTTCAGTAACAAAAAAAAAGAAGAAAAAATTTTAATCCTGGCACGAATCGAACACACGATCTACAAGTTATAAGCTGAGCACCTTACAACTCGGCCAATACAATATCTGAAAAGGAATAATTTAGATTCAAAAGACAC
>JABFPN010003353.1:0-18432 GCA_022817305.1 Leptoteleia sp. ZL-2020
GCCTTGTCCTTCAAATTATCTAATTGCAATTGCAAGTTTGGCAATTCAGATGGTTTCTTACCATTTTCTTCGGGACTTTCACTGTCAGTAACCAATCCAATATCTTGTTGGGTTGACATTACTACTTCTGTATCCGCCTTGTCCTTCAAATTATCTAATTGCAATTGCAAGTTTGGCAATTCAGATGGTTTCTTACCATTTTCTTCGGGACTTTCACTGTCAGTAACCAATCCAATATCTTGTTGGGTTGACATTACTACTTGTGTATCTGCCTTGTCCTTCAAATTATCTAATTGCAATTGCAAGATTGGCAATTCAGATGGTTTATTACTATTTTCCTCGGAACTTTCAATGTTAGTAACAAGTCCCGTATCTTGTTGAGTCGACATTGCTACTTCTGTATCTGCCTTGTCCTCCAAATCCTCTAATTGCAATAGTAAGTTTAAGATTTCAGATTGTTTCACACTATTTTCCTCGGAACTGTCACTGTCAGTAAACAATCTAATATCTTCTTGGGTTGACATTACTACTTCTGTATCCACCTTGTCCTCCAAATCCTCTGAATGCAATTGTAATTTTAACAATTCAGATGGTTTCGTACTATTTTCTTCAGAACTTTCACTGTCAGTAACCAATCCAATATTTTCTTGGGTTGAGATTACTACTTGTGTATCTTCCTTGTCCTTCATATTGTCTAATTGCAATTGCAAGTTTGGCAATTCAGAAGTTTTGTTACTATTTTCCTCGGAACTTTCAACGTCAGTAGCTAATTCAATATTAAGTTGTGTTGACACTATTAATTGGGTATCTCTCTTTTCTTCAAAAACCTCTGATTGCAATCTTTCTTTTTCATACGATTCAGGATCAACTTCTGGCACTTCCTCTATCGTTTCTAAACCATCTTTACTTTCATTTCTTAGTTTATTTTTTTTCTTCTTTTTCTCATTATTTGTCGAGGTTATCTTTCTAAAATTATCTTGAATTGTTTCCTTGCTATCCTCTTTTGTGGGTATTATATGTACGTTTAACAGTTCAGTTTCCTCAATAATATCTTGCTTGGTACTTTCTAATTCACTGACCAATCCAATATCTTGTTCTGGTGGCACTATTAATTGTGCACCATCCTTCACTTCAAGATTTGATTCCAGTTGTACATGTGATAGTTCATTTCCGTCATTTATATTTTCTGATTCCAATTGTACATTTATTAATTCAATTCCATCGTTTATATTTTCCTTAGTATTTTCTGTTTTACTAATCAATCCAATCTCTTGTTCTGGCACTATTAATTGTATATTTTCATTTTCTTTGCGATCCTCTAATTGAAAAAGGATATTTAGCATATCGATTCCCTCACTATTATGTTCATCAGAATGTTTTCTATTGGCTGCTTCACTAACCAATTCAAAATGTTGCTCTGCTAACTCTCTTAAATATGAATATGCCTCTTCTCCAAGATCCTTTGACTCCAATTCTTTTACCAGAAATCCACATCTATCTTTAATATCGTCTTTCATAATTTGTATTTCTTTTGTTATTATAAGTCTCTGTTCTTCTGTCATCAAATGTAGATCTTCAATTACTTTACTATTCGGTAATTGAAAAATGTTGTTTGCATCTTCAAAAGCCGGTTGATTATCTTCTCCAGTACTTTCCAAATTATCATTTACATATTCACTTTCTACAGTCTGACTTTGTGGATATTCTATCCATCTTTGATCTTCTATAGGTATTAACATACCTACTATATTTTTAACATTTAGAGACATTTCTTTTTGTGCCCGCTTTATTACATTTTTCTGTTCATCTATTTCTATTTGTTTGCATTCAATTTGTCGACTTGTAGGCTTTTCTTCATTTATTTCGAGTACTTTATCGTCTTTTACACAAGGTAATATTTCCTTATCATTTGATTCAATATTATTTTCCGGCATTTCCTCTTTCGTCATTTCCAAACAATTTTCACTTTCACTCCTTAATTTGTTTCTTTTATTCTTATTCTTTTTCTTTTTCTTTTTCGAGTTCTTTGTCAAAGTATTCTGAATTGCTTCCTTGCTATCCTCTTTTGCAGATATATTTGAATATTTATTTTCTTCTAATTCTAATACCGCAGCTTCCTTATTTCCATCGGGACATTTGTCTTGTTTCTTAGTAACATTGACAACTATCGTCGACGATGAACTGTCATTATATTCAGATATTTTATTTTTTCCTTCTATTACAATATTTTCACTATTTTCAACATTATTTTTTGCAGAATTATGTCTAATTTCTTCTTTTCCAGTTATGTATAGCTCGAATGCTGTCATCAATGCATCCTCTGAGTCATCGACCTTGACTCCATCGTGTATTAAATACTGTAAATTTTTAAGTTTTGTGAACTCATCAGTACCCTGCATAGGAATATCTATTGGTAACCAAAAGTCACCTTTTTGATAATCATCAGTTCGAATCCTTCTTAAAAATACATCAATCAATATTAAAAGAATCTCTCCTTTATTTTTCCACTCAACGTTACATTTGGGTTGACTTTTTATTATCTGAGACCTCGTGTTTTCTATGCCCATGATTAAATCATCTTTTAACATTTCTTTTTGCTGTACATATATGTCATCCAAAGCATCTAAATTCACTGAACACATATTTATATAATCCATATACTGATCTTTCAACACTCTTGTCTGCAAATTTAGAGGGTTTTTCTTCAATTTTTCTTTGGTAACCACTGCAAGGGGACTTACTGGCATACAATTAATTTCGTACGCCTCAAGATCAGACCATACATCTCTGCATATAAATTCCCTGGATCCAACAAATTTAGTCCTGATTACGTAATCTAAATAAAAAGCAAGTTCTGCAAAGTCTTGTTCGTCATCCATTTCATTATTTTCTATACTTTTTATATCTGCGGTCATCTCGCCTACACAATGTTGAATATAACGTCGCAAGCTGTCCTCGCCTAAGTGTAATATATAACCTTCCAATATCATCAACTTTTCGCATACATAAACGTGCAACCAATGATTTCGATCGTTATATTTCAGTAACAGTTTATATAATAACGTTCCGAATTTATAAGCATGTTCATAATCCTTTACTGCAAAGTAGTTATCTATCAGAATTTTTATTAACAACAACGTCTTGTTATTGTATGGTCCGTACCAATAACTGAAAATAACATTAACATTTTTCAATTAATGATATCAATATCAATCAATGATAACAAAATTCCTGTTAAAACAAACACATATACAAATGGGACTATTCTTTTAGAAGTGTTAATTCTTTTTTTTTTTTTAACTCTATGTCTTTATATTTATGAAACTTATTTAACAGAAAAATCATAGTAGTATTTATACCAATAAAATATAAAATAGTGCGGCAGACAATTCACAGTAAGAAATAAAAACTCACATGTAACATGTAAGGATGTACTTTCTCATATAGATAGCCTCTTCATAGAGCATATAAGTGTCCAGAATGTCAGATATTTTAATTAACGGTGTAAACACTGTCAAGCTATAATGATGAATAATATTCATTGTGATATGTAAAATATAAAGTATCTCTCTTAACTGATCATCTACAAACATTAAAACGCCATGTTGGATTATTATTTTGTTCAAATTTCATCATTTCGTGCATATTTTTCTCCGTGTAATAATAATGAATAATTTAATTAATCATTGAAAACTTTGTTTAGTTAACTTTGTGCTTCTAATGAAAATGAAAACATATACAATTATACAAATATATCTTACAATTGGGCAATGCTGCCATACTGGCTATAAAACTTTGACACGCCATTATTTTGTTCTGTAAACGTACATAGCCCTCCTTTGGAAAAACATAAGAGCAAGAAGGGCACGGTACGCCAGCGAAAACATTAAAATATGTTTCACACACTGGATTTTGACATTTGATAATCCTGGTATTACCACAATTGCCACATGTACAAGAAATCGCGTACCTCATACGGTTAAATTCATATATCGTGGAATAGGTGAAGTAACATATTGATATCTGGAATAATAATATTCGTATAGATATTGTTGTGATACGGCAAGGTAATAGTAGCAAAAAGCTATACATTTCATGTCAAATATTAGAGCAAAGTGTCCAACAGTAAACACTTTGGTCTTTAATCTAAAGAACGTAAATTAATCTACAAAACTGTTATTCTTTATCTACACTGAACAAAATAAAATAATAAAAGCTACTATACTTTCTGGTAGAAGAAACCCCTGGTGGAAATTATTTGCTGAAAAATGCTGAAAAGTCCCAATTTTAGCAGTTTTTCGGCGCATATCAGACTTTTTCAAGATTTTTCAACATTTTCCAGCATTCTTTTCCACAAGGGACGTTGCACATTTACAAAAATATGATGGAGCAATAGTTTTGTTTCTCAATAAACCAGCATAAAATGCTCCGAATGTATAAATTTCCGTACCTTAAGCATATCTTTCTCGTATGGAGGATCAGTGACTGTGTGGATATCCATTTTTCGTCCTCTGAAGTTAATAACTGCATTTGGTTTGCACTTATTCTGTACAACTCCCAATATCATATAAAATCCAAAACCAATACCTTCAAATTTATTGTTGCCGATTATTGACAGTGTACAATATAACAAACGAAAGTACTGATATTTAGCGACAATTTCATTTGGTATCAATTCCCTTTTTGGTTTCAAATATCTCCTCAACAATTCGTAGTCCTTTTGAAACTGATGTCGTAATTTTGTACACGCATCTATCTCCTCCTCGGCTAAAATAATAAAACTCATCGTGTTATCGAATGCATGGCAATATTAAATTTTCACTGCAAAAATATTGCCCTTACGAACCATCATATAACATTTCAAAGTTTCCCAAAGCTGCTAAAATATTTTCAAGCAGATTTGCATCATTATATCCATGTATATATGCATATATCCAGCACATATATCCAGACATGCATAATATAATCCATTGAATAAAATGTCTAACAAAATTTGTGAGTTTATTTACAATTTGGAATAATGCGAGAAAACTCCAAAATTCTATTCAATAGTCCGTAATAGGTCTATAACACGTTTTATAATATACAATAAATGTGATATGTAAACAAACTTTGTCCCCACTATATGATGCAATACGGTATTTTTCCTCAGTATAGTCTCCTTTTGCAATTTTTAATTAACAAATCAACATTATAATTTTACACATTTAAAATCAAAATTACTTCTGATGAATTTTATTTATTTCACATATAGAGGGGTTGACAAATTTATTCCTAATGTTAAATTTAATTAATTATCTTACGTCACGAGTTCGTACGAATGTTTATACACACCGAGAGAAAAAAACATTAATTTTTAATGAAAAGTTTACGGCTTTTGGCATTATACTTACAGAATATCATTATATTGAAAACTAGTTGATTACAATTTGTTAAATTAGTTTATTAAAAATAATGATTAACTAACTGTTTATTAAATTTTAGTGAACTGTTTAATAATTAATATACGAACGACTTAGACAATGGGTTAGCGACACTGATGAACAGCGACATCGAACGGACAAAACAGAAAATAAAATGTTTGTCAGAAATTAGAGTTCAGTTTATTAAAATTTGTAATCCCTGGTTTCTTAAGTTTTAATATTCTTTTCTCTCCGTGGCACACAATTGCCATTTTTATATTACCGACTATCACTAGCCAAATACTTACGGACTCTAATGGTATGAAAAGTTATATAATTAGTCTCCGAATAATACTGTCTTAATGGTCTTAATTCGAGTTTGGATATGATAACCAGCTGCGCCCAAAGTCTTATCGAATCATAAATTATCAAGGCATCTTTTATTAATTTACATTCGTATTGATGTATCCTTTCATAAGCTTCATCCTTACATAAAGTTGAACAATAATGTACTCTTTTGCAACCATTGCAAGAGGTTGCATGCGCGGATACTCTACAACATAATTCAAATTGGATAAAAGAGAATAAAGTTATAAATCAATATAAAAGTAACCAAAATTCAACATTTTTATTTGCCATTGGAAACAATTGAACGTGATGAATAATTTTAATGAAATTGATAAATTACTTACGGATTTAAACAATAATCACAGCGAACTCTATAATGATCACACATTAAAACGTAACACAATGGTTCGACATTCGCCGCAACGCAATTCGCCATATCACATTTACAATTAATAAAAACGTCAACAATTTCTTCAATCGCGACAACCGGGTCATAAATAAATGGTAATTAATATACCATTATTAATAGTTACTCTCGAATTCGAACATGTACATGTATTGGAGAAAATACGTTCTAGTATTTACTAATATAAGTAGTTCAATAATACTTTTAATAATATAATAGCTCGTCAAAATAAGAAGGTAAATACACCAGTACAAACAAGTGTTTGCACAGCAATTAAACAGGTCACTTTTGATGCCGTTAATAAGTTGCAGATAAAAACAATGATTATATTATATTATTATAAATCATTGTTTACACTATGCCTTTACCATTTTCTATTTAAAATTATATGCAGCCTACTTTGAGTAATTTTCATCTTTTTCTGAAAGTCAATCTTTTGATTTAGCCTGCTTTAATAGTATTTAAAAAAATTTGAAAGTGGATCATCATGAGTTCAATTTTCAGAAAATGCTGAAAATTATTCAAAATAGCCATATATTTGTATTTTTTAATTTAAACTTCCAGACTAATTAAGAACGGAGAGAAACCATAAATAACAATTGAATATCATTTTATAACCGCCATCGTTGCAATTTATTTAAATTTATGGTCCGCGGTTGCTTCTTTGAATATTGTTTCGCGTAAAAGCATATACGCGACACTGTTCAAGATATTTAAAAGTGCTATATAAACATCGTTTATAATGTTTTATTTGTGCACGAACTGAAAATTGCTATCAAATTTATTGAAGGCATCCCGGAAGGATGACGATACTTGGACTTTCTTTTAAATTTTTTATACAAATTATTTATCACAGTATACATTAATGTTAAATGTCCATACTTGACATTTTGTTAAATGGTAAAGCATAAATTTTTACTGTGCAATCTAAACGACACAGTGTGTCGATTGTATAATGCCTGAATTATTGACTCATAACTTCTTTCGTGCAATTTCTTTCGGCTAAAATTTTGCAACGATAAAAAGTATTGATAAATTGTTTTCAAAAAGAAACTGTCCAAAATTGAAAAAGAAAATTAAGATACAATGTTTTAAGCAAATGGTATAATGTAATCTAAGTATATTAATATTGTTATTGAAATTATTCTTTGAAGTTGATGATACAAAAGTCGATGAGTATTAGCATAAATACTGAAGTAAACATTCCATTAACTCAAATTTAATGTTTGATTAAAAATTGTTAATAAAATATACATATCAAATTAATATAATCTTTTAAATTTTGGAAATAAAAATTTAAAAATTCATAACTAAATTAGCGTAAAGTATAACCAATGTCACGTTTCGTTTAAAATTAGCATATTTATGAACAGTAACATTGGTGTATTTTGCTTATCGTGCTGTAAATTTAAAAATAATCATTGTGATTATCTTTACAAATTTTTAACTTCCCGCTAAATTTAACAAGAAAATTAAATTCTAAATACTAGTTCAACTTTTTCTTGAAACACATTGATATGACTGAATTCTCAAGGTCGAGAGCTTTATCAAACAAGAAACAAAAAAATGTAATTGAAAAACAAACAGAAATTATAATCCTTGTTAATCTTGGCGGGAAATATAAAAATCCTAAGATCAACTGTAATAGTAGTAGTATTTAAATTCGTTAAAAATGTTTCCATTTCTTACTTGTAAAGAGTTTAACAATTGTATGTATAAAGTACATAATAGGAGTGGCAGTACGAGTTAAATGAAGCAATTGCTGCAATCTACACGTTCTTGACACTTACAATGTTTTCAATTCTTTCTGGTGGCCACTTAAAATTAAGTGACAAGTGCCACTCCATTGAGGAAGTTTAGCTATGACAAAAACGCTATATAAATAATACCTCGATTCTATTATTGCATAGGTATGGTATTAATTAATAATTAATGCCATTTACACAATAACTCTGACAATCATTATTTTCTTATCCAACTTACAAAATAATGAAATACTAGATCATATATATGATTATACTATTCTTATATTTCAATATCTATAATATAAAATGCATTCACTTTACTTTGATACTGATTCTCGTTTTCTTAATAGGAAACTAACTTCAGAAAAAAAATTCCACGAAGTGGAATTAAAAATAAAAATGTATGAAAAGTATCAGTTGTATGTTATCAACTATTTGATAATATATTCTTTATTGACGACTAATATCATTTTACTTTAGTTAAATCCACTTAAAAGAACACAGCAATTATTTTAAATTCAAAAAATAATCAAATATTGTAATAAAAATGATTGTTTAAATTAATTTTCATTGAATTCAATTTTTAATTTTTTTTTCATTCAGATTAATTTTGCCATTCAATTCAATTTGGAATGCATCACTGAAACTTTCTTATGTTTTTAAATTCAAATCCTCCAAGGTATACTAAAAAAGTTGTATATAATTTGTAAATTGTTAAATGAATTTTGATGAGCACAAAATATTTGACTATACCCATGTATACATGAAATTTACAACAGATTCCAAAAGTTCAAACAAAGCGAAACGTTTAAAAATATTTTAAAACTTGCAAATGATTTAATGCACAGTACACGAAACTAATTTAAAATGTTTTAAATGTAACATAAGTTTAAAACAATTCTAAAAGTTCCCATTCCCAGAGGCTGTTCCATTTCTGCGTTATCAGATTTGAGCAAAGGCGTTTTATTATTCTCTTTCAACGCAAGTATTAAACACAACATAATAAAACTTAAATATAATGAATCAACAATTTTCATAGGCAACATTAAATATTTCCAATTAATCGATATTATTTACATAATGTAAAATATACATTTTCTTTTATTTTTTTAATTAAAATAATCCAACCGTTTTTTATTTCTGTACCCTTCCTTGCTATTTCAGAAAAAAAAATTTTTACGGACAAATCCCAACCAATTTTTGCCATAGAGCTCGATTCTACGGGAAAAAATAAGATTTTTTATTTAAAATATTAAAATTTCCCCCTCCCCCCATCCATAAAAAGGTCGGCGAGTTGGGTGGAATTTAGTACTAACGAATGTTTCCCTCCAAAGGTATTGCACTTTTATTCAACAAATTTTGTTGTACTATGCGTATTATACGAATTATATATGTATTCCAAGTTAAAAGATCACCCTCACATATATACAATACAATTCTATTTATAATTTGTAAGCATATAACGAGCTATGTATATAAAATTGCGTACTGATCATAAAGTAACCCAACCCAACCTCTACTATCGGCAGGCGACAAAGCGACACATATGACTAAAATGGTGGCGACGAAGAAGCGAGCAAAGTAGTGGGTAAATGGTTTTTCGCTCAGTGAAGTTTTCGGTACGGTTGACCAAACGAGCTTTGTTTGTTGTTTAACGTAAAGCTGCCTGTGTATTGCCGTTAAACATGATTTGCAGGTCTCACTGAGACTGACGCGTTAAAACGCCAACAATGGTCGCAGCAGTTTTAATGGTGAAGATATGAGTTGACGGGTTTAAATGTCACCAAAAACAAATTATGAACGTCGACGACGACGACGCCGATGGGCCTTTGGATCCCCGGATCGAGGTAATAAATATTGTTAATTGTAATCCCACTCAATGGGAGCCTTGCAATCGTTTTTCTTTCGCGTAGTTGTTTGAGAGTTTGTAGGTTATGTTGTGTTATTGTGCAGTTGGGAGATGGGCGCTGGTTGCTTGCACCTGACACAGCCTGGCACATCGTCCCACTCTGCATTATCAATTTTATGTTCCAGTTCCATTTTTGACAAAATTCGTCGCCCCTTTTTTACTTACACCAACAATCAATCTATGACTACTTTTATGACCATTCCTGATCGCAAATTTTGACACATCGTTATCAGTCATTCTGATGTTTTGTTAATTGTTCAAGTCGTTAATTACATCAGTGTTTTGTTTTCATCTTTTAATTTTATTTAATTTTCAAGTAATATTTCAATTGCTTTTATTTTAATAAGACTCAAGGGTTAAAAACTATCTATTAAATGACCTGATTTAATTAATTATGTATATAGTTTTGACAACATTAAAAATAAGGCTATTTTTAATTAAATGGTACTATTGTTAATCCTGTGTGATTGTTGAAACTAGTTTACTTCTAACTATTTAATCATGATTTAATTAAATCACATGCTTTAATCAGTTATATATTAAAACTTTAATGACATTAACAATAAGACTATTTAATTAAATGATACCTGTTGTTATTCCTCTGTGATTATTGAAACTATTTTATTATTTTGAAAATTATATTGAGTGTATTCTATTTTCAAATTAAAAAAAAAATTTGAATTTCATGTAATTTAAAACATAATTAATTAATATATTTAATAATTATCAGGTGTGTTTATTTTGAATTAACCCCTACATAATTTAGTTTTAACAATATTGAAATTAATTAGCTTTCAATTATATTATTTTAAGTATTAATAAAAGATTATTTTATTGTCATTTTTTATAATTATTATTATATTTATATTAATGAATATTAAGCGCTTCATAATTCAAAGCATTCTTTAATATTTTATAATTAATACTTAATGTCAATCATTCATAATGGTATATTATGTACCAAGAAATATTCAAATGTTATCCATGAGATATAGATTTTCATGAAACTTACATGTTTTACATCTAGAGTAGTAAAAAAATATATACATCGCTATTGGAATAATGTACACTAATATTATATATATTAAAGTTAAATTATGTCTTTGCGATTATTTAACTATAATTTAAATTTATTTACAGTTAAAAATAAATAAATTAACGAATATTATATACATATAAATTAACTAATATTTATATTCATACTATGGACAGCTATTCATCAATTACTCATTCACGTGTCATTCATTTCCTTTTTATATCTAATGCTGTATATTTAAACATTTTGAATAAAAGAATAATACATTAAACAATTATTTATACTATATTAAATTTAAAAGCTGTTTTTAACTTAGTTTTATTTTTATTGTATGAAAATACAACAGCTTTAATAATAATAATAATAATAATAATAATAATAATAATGTTTGTTCCAGATGGAGTTGGAAAACCTAAACAATGCAACAGATGATATAAATCAACTTGAAATAGAATTAGATGTACGTAAATACTTATCATAAAATGCGTAATATATTAACTACTAATATAAACAACAGTCATCGTGTATATAATGACTTACATTTGAAATTTAATATTTTATCTATGAATGATTCAAATACTTATTCAAATAATCCTTTTAAATATTTGCGTGACAAGAACTCAATATTATTATTATTTTATATCTAAACGTGAGAATGTAATAAACAGATTTAATACTTATAATTCTATATAAGAAAAATATTTTGGTATTACAATTGTTTGGCAGTATAATTTTTAAAATGCAACGTAAAAATAGTTGCACAAACTGAAATATAAATAAGTAAAACAATATCAAGATAAATTATAAATTATGTGGATTTTGGTTTATAATTTTAAAATGGAAATAATGATATTTCTAGGAAGCGCGGCGAGCTTTTGATCAGCTCCATTCAGATTTAAAAAATCAATTCATCGAGGAGCAGAACAAAGCTGGTAGCACTAATATTACAAAAGCTAAAGCCTACTATGAAGCTGTAGCAGCCCGCAATGAAGCACAAGTTAGCATCAATTAATCAATTATTATTGTTCATTCTAGAAAGAAAACAAAATATAACAAAATTTAAGAACAGCATTAAACTGCTCTTTAAAACGTTAAATGAAACTCCATGTTAATAATTTATTTTTATGTTACAGTTCAAGTGTCGACGCGAGGCTGAATCATTTCGAAAAGCCAGTGAAAATCTTGCTGCGGCAATGGAAACTGAATCAGTTGCTATGAATAGTTTCAAATTGCACCAACATAAATTTAATGAATCGTGGCAAGAATGGTTAAATCAAGTAACTGCGCAGGTATAACTTTAAATGTAACGTGATATTATATAAGAAAAAATATGTAATTGATCAGATAAATATGATTGTATTGTGTGAAAATACATGATTAATTATAAAACTAATCATACAATTTAAATAAACTTTAGGTGATGGAAGACAGTAATAAGAAAATGGCATGTCAAAGAGAACACCAAAAAATAACAGCGCATTACAATGAAGCGGAGAAACGTGTTAAAGAACTTGGGGAGAAATATCGAAAGGCACTCATCAAAACGAAACCCTATTTTGAGATAAAAGAACGCATAGAACAAGAACTGCCATTACAGAAAGAAAAAATCCGTTGCCTAGAAAAATCAATTCAAAGGGCCAAATGCATATATGCGAATAGTCTGCGTGCTTTGGAAGAAATTAGTAATCAAATACACCAACGAAGAAGAGATTACGGTAAATTATAATCATAATTTTATTATGCATATATCAGTACAAATAAAATGTCAAAATTAAGTTAATTATAAATTGAATTTTATTTTAAATCTTTTTCTATATAAAAAGAATAATTATAATTTAAAATAATTCTTTAAAATAATAAATTTTATATTCATCACATTCCATTACTGATTTGTATAATTAACCAAAATTGTTATTACAGATATTATAGCCAATGGACCGAGAGAACCTGGTGTTGGCGCAGAACTTGTCACTCCTGAAGAAAGTCTTAAATTCAACGATGATACAAATAAAATAATTATTAGCAGAAAGAATTCCATGGGAAGTAATAGCGATGCTGACAAAGAAGAAGCTGAGCAAGATCTAAAGGTTGTAATTAAAAGATTTATATTTTTGTCAAATACTTAAATCCCAACTTACTCAGTTTGAATAGAAATAACTTGTATTTTACCTTCTCTAAATGAAAGAAAGAACTAATTCGTACAATAACAATAAATTCTATTTCTTTTTTTTTATAAACAAATAATTATAATGAAGCAGCAATCAGAGATACAATACTAAACTAATAATGCAACTGTTTGAACAGGACATACGAGAACTCCGGCGTAGCATCGACAACCTTGGTGGACGATCAGTAGATGGCAGTGAATCCACCTCTAGCCAATGGGAACTCGAATTACAAGCAGGATTGGAAAAACTGAACAACCCGCCCTTGTCGTCAATGCAACAAATTCAGCATCTAAATTTGCTCAGCGACAAATCAGTGCAGCAGTCCAGTGCATTAAAAACTGATCCCATACAAAATAATATCTCATCAGATAATGTTAGTGAATGTAGCGCAATGTCTCTTACCCCGAAGAAGTCGTTTCTAAGTAGCATCTCAAATGTGCAGTACCAAGGCTGGCATTCCTTAACGCAAAGTCCAATTAACTCGATATTCGTCAAATCGAAGATGGCGCTTAAGACCAGTTTCTCAAAGTCATTAGTGAACAGTCCGGTAAACAAAAGTGCGTTCACGTTTAACAAGCCTAAGAGTAAAGAGCAAATTGAAGAGAAGGTCAATAATGAAAGTCAAATCAAATCGAAGGAACAAATGATGCAAAGTGAACCAAGACCGCACAGTCTCGATTCGTCACCCGTCCACAAGCAACACTTCGCATCTTCGAATAACGTTAAATCGTTCCATACAGATTCGAAAGATTTGAAAGTTCCGAGCAAGGCAATCGAATTGCCGTTGTTGACGATTTTCAGCGATACTAAGACTTTAAACATGTCGAAGGATAAGAGCTGCAGTATGATAAATTTGAATGACAAGAAAAGCCTCAAAGGTCTTCTGGGTAAAACAGTTATGAATAACATTCAGGCTGTAAGCGTAGAACGATTGGCCAATGCGAGAAGTAAACTCATTGCAGACGGCTCGTAACGAGTTGAAATTAACGCAAAAATTGTGATAAATAATGCTGTCTAACGCGTAATCGTTTTTTTTTTTTTATATATTTTAAAATGAAGCTTGTACGGAAAGTTTTGTTGCTTTTAAAAACAAATAATGTTGCGTCGATTAAATTTTACTCGTTTGATAATTTATTTTGCGTACCATTCGACTTTTAAGTCTACTGATTTTGCTTTATATGTACTTGTATTGCAATGTTTTTCAACTGCTATTAATGTTTTTTTATTTTTTTTATTTTTTTTTTTTTTAACGAGTGAAGTTTATGTACTAAATTATTGTTTGAATGTTTGAGATTTAACGAATTTATATAAATATTTTCAATCCATTGAATGTATGATCAAATGATTTTTCACAATAGTCAAACAAAACTTTCAGTATAGCTTTCACATTTGAAACTAATCCTTTCGTACCCGTAAAACAATTTTTATAATGTGCAAACCTGTTATGTATGTCACATCTTTATATTCTTTACAGGAATATAATGTTAATCTCTTTAATAATAACGTTATTTATTATTAATCTAAGTATATATAATATATAAATTAAACTAAATTAATTTTATTGTCAATTTTAACATCGATCTGCTTATTAATAGTAACAGTTATTCTAGTCAAAAATGAATCAAAATAGTTATGTAACAAATTTACTTAATTATTTTTTCTTATATTTTAAATTAATTTTACATTAAAATTTAAGCCGGGTACGAAAAGATTCAACGATATTAAATTGTATAAATTTGATTTATTTCGTTCAAAAGAATGCCTAATGACAAATGTTAGGTATGTCAAAATGGAATATTAAGCATTAAAGTTCCTTGACTCGCAGCGATAATTATAAGCTGTTTAAGTTTTAGCTTATGGAATTCGTCGTGAATATACTTTTTTACCTGCAAGTTTTATACAATATTGATTTTCAGAAAATAATTAACAAGAAAATATTCCATTGCGAAAGATGCATTTGAGTAACACGTTACAAAGAAATAATAGCAAAACTGATGACACGTAGATCTCCCATAAAGCGTATTTCATTTTATATTATCTTTGAGTTTACTCAAGAGCGATCAAATTTTATAGATGCAATCTTAATGTGACGAAACACCCAGGATTTCGATCACAACAAGGTAAAAGCACCCTGGGAACATGGGGATGCAATGAGTAAATGCTTTGTATTAGTCATAACTTTTATTATCAATCGTATTATACATCTAACAGATACCATGTGGTGGATCATAATCAAAACGCGATACATTTCTTGAAATAGCCAAATAGTTTTTCATTAGTTTTAGAATACAACCCTTTTTTAAAAACACACCAGGCTGTGTTCAAAAATCAGTGGCAAACTATCTAAATATTTCAAGAATAGGCTATCATTAACTCTCGCCCCCCTCCCCTCCCAACCATTCTTCATTCATACATCTTCGCAACAAGATGCTGAAGAGTTTGATATAAACACACATCCAAGGTCGTACAAGAGCATACTCATTGCACACCCATGATGAGAGTTTAAATATAATTGCGATTAGGTCCAACAACAATTCAGATTTCAAAAGTCACTATTTAAATGAACTCATAACCAGCGAAATAATTACAACTTGAACAGCCACGCTCTTTGTTTGACGACAATTAATATAAATTATATAGTGATAAAAAATGAGTCTGAATTTCATAATAGAGTTCTTCTAATATACAGATGTGCAAAAATGTTGTTAGTCAAACTAATTCTTCAGTGAAGAAAAAAATTCAAACGTAGAAAACATTGAAAACTAACATCAGTTATAAAAAAAAATATTGTTAATTATAAAACGTTTAAATCTGTTGATATTTTAAACCTTATCCCACAGTATAGTTATATTATGATAAAAATAATTAAGAACTTGCCAAATTTTGCATATTTATCAAATAATTTTTACACATCTGTAATCAATATTGATGACCTTGATTTATATATAAATTTTAAATTAAACAATGAACATTGGTTCATTTAAAAATAATTTAGGATTAATTAAAATAGTTATAATAATTATAAATATTAGAATGTAACATTCTGAGCTTGCAAATAACAAAAACTAAAAACGACCTACAGCATGGTATTTATTATAAAACAAAAAGTATGTAATCTAATTGTGTATCAAATATTATTTAATTTCTTCCCAAATGGAATGGTCATGTAAAGAATATTAAAGTTTTTTTACAAAAGAATTAAAAAAATATTGTTTTACATTAATAAACTACTTAGGACCTTAACCTAAAACTTATATTTAAAACTATGCCATATTTTTTTTAATTATATTATGGCCGGGGAACTGCTAGTTGCCAAGTTCCATAAAAGCCAATCACACTGTTTAATTTCGAATATTCACAGTACACCTCTTTTTTTAAAAATAAAACATACCAGGGTGACCACCAGGAGGTAATCAATCGAACTCTACCCCAATGTCATATTTTGATACCAAAAAATATTCAAAAGTTAATGTAGGTTTCTACACTTAAAACTTTACCGACCGGCATTCGATTAATCGACTTATTGTTCCTGCTACCGGTCGGTAAAGTAGCACGAAAAAAAAAGAAAACTTGATCCAAGTTAAACGTAACCGTGTAAAAGTTGCATTCTCAGTTACGTTCAAATTTTCTACGGGCACACTTCCTTTAAAACATTTTTATAAGTACTTTATCTAACAACTGCAGATATTTTATTACATGTAAAGAAGCTTCAAAATTTAAATTTAACTAGTATAAATGTTGCGAAGCCTATGCTGCTTTTAATTTTTTTTTTTATAAGCACAATAAATTCTTTAATTTATTAAAAATTTATGCTTAAAAATCCATTCATACGAATATATCATTTTCACTAACATTCATATTTGATGCGGATACGCGCGCTTTTTATCTAACTGCAATTTCAGGTTGACCTTTGCTTTTTAAAAATGGAGATGGATTAAATATTACTTTAAAAAAACGAATTATACCAAATTAACGAAAAGATATAAACGGATTTAAACAGTTTATGTAATATTTTAAACTTATCAAACAGTTTATATAAATCATTAAATTAAAAATTAATTTTAATACTTTTAAACAAAACGTACTATCCTATAAGATAGCACGAAAAGAAATGAAAGATAGACTGAACTGAGTTTAAATACTATATCTCTATCACTTTTCATTTTCAAAGTAAAATTAAAGACAGAGATAGTTTAATGATATAACTAATATGCATATATATATGTATGTATGTACAAAGTACACTTTTGCACCAGAAAATCAAATGCATTACTGTTACATCTATATTATTTTATTACAATACATTATATAAGATTATTAAATGTTTAGGTGCGTTTTAAAGCATTTTCTTTAACAAAAGAAATTTTAAGAAAAAAGAAAAAAAGTACCTAGCACTGATCATTGGCCGTCGGTCGTTAGTGATAGCAGGTCATCAAATTGGACATCAAATTGGTCGTCGTATTCGTTCATCATATTGGTCACTACCGTCACCACTTACGCGAAACCCGCGAGATCCGCGAGAAAAATAGCGAAACAAAATGGCGTACGGCACAACTAAAGTACCACCAAATGCAGTAGGCGAAACGGACACTTCGCAACATACATTGACTACAAATAAATATAAATATTTTAGTATTTAACTAAAATATTATACTTACAATATGAATATACGATGCAAAATTTAACAAATTCAGAATTTTTAGGCAATGATGCTGAATTAAAATGTTGCTAAGTGATCGCTTGAACACCTTCGGCAATTTGTTGGTAACGAAATTGCACGTTACAACTATGTACTCAATATTACGAAGATTCAACGTACGCCCGATATTCCATAGAGCTTGGAAATAACCGATTTCCAAAAGCCCATATAAGGAATTAACCGACCTTTGCGAATATGCGAACGAACCGCCACGAGAGTACATCACTTCTTCTTCTTCTTTCTTTTGTTGGTCCGTATGGGATTGTCACATACAATTTGACCATGCGCAGGTAATGGAGTATTTTGATATGCTGTTTAATTACAGAATCTTGCCAGCGCTTCTAACAGCGCCATAAGTGTTTGTATTTGGTACTATGTTTGTAGGGTTGTGGTACAGGCTTAATGTGTTAGCCTGAGTAAGTTATTACTTATCATTTGTGCGATTGGCTTATAGAAAAAATAAAAAAGAAATCTTTTGGTGAGGTTCGGGGGGATTGGAAAAGGGTATGGGAAGGAACAATGAGGCCAAGAGGCGGGTAGTTTTGAAATTTGAATTACTAGTACACTGGCTTATAATGTTGATCCATTTAAAATGACTGAAGTTGCTAGATATATTTTTTGGTATTTTTAATATATGAAAAGATAGGGTTCAGGAAATTGACATTCGGAGATTTTAATAATTTGATAATATCTGACGAAGTGTTAAAGTTAATATTCCA
>JABFPN010003354.1:0-18428 GCA_022817305.1 Leptoteleia sp. ZL-2020
AGAGGTCGTGAATGGCCGAGTGGTAAGACATGTGACTTATAAATTGTAGGTCGGGAGTTCAAATCAAGGTGGGATTAAAGTAAATTTTTTTTTATATAGAAATGCTTTGTTAGCCACTATGGCTCGACTGTGGCTCCTGGCCGCGTCCCACAGTCGATCCATTGCGGCAACATGTGTGGCTTATTGTGGCCAAGACTGTGGGCTCCCGCATGCCACAGTCTTAGCCACAGTGCTGCCATAGACTCTGCCACAATGTTTTTTCCACGCGGGTTGTATTGAAACAATATTATTCCAAGCTGTGCTACACTATATGTTTGAATTTCTTTGGACATTATAACCATTCACGTGTAGGTAGTAACAATACTATTAACTTAATTGAATTTATTTCAATATTAATAGTGCGTAAATGTAATTTACAATTAATGTGCGTAAATGTAATGTGTGTCGAGAAAAGTATGGTTTATTACTATTACAAAGAGAAGTAAGCATAATTAAAATTTTATTCAAATATAACCAATAATTGATCAAACGTTGTGAATTTTTGGAAACTGTACAAATTATAATAATAACATTACCACTCATTTCAGTGTCGCATAATGATCAAACAACGATCATTTTATGATTACACGTTAAATTATCCTTCAAAATGTATCAATCAAGTAACATTCATTTATCATTCAAAATACATATTTAGCTTTTCTGCGCGAAAATTCAGAAAATAACCGCCTATTGATTAGTCAGTCAAATATAATGAAAAAGAATATTTAAAAAATTGTTTGTACTTAATTTCGGAAAATAGTTGATCTTATCCGACTGGTTAATCGATACATGTAATATCGAACTCCATAGTTAGAGCAGGTAGACTGGAGAATCCTGATTAGGATTTCAAATAAATCCCCTTATCAATTTTTCTCCGGGATGAATAAAACTGATATAAGGAAGGAACGAAGAGAAATGATATACAATGAAATAAAGATGTAGTAGAAGAAGTAGACGGGAATTTTGAATGATATTATTCGGTCGAATAAAACGGTAGAAATGAAAAGAAAAGCATGACTTGAGACATGAATTTAGCTACGTTTTGCAAAAGAAAGTGTGACTAACCTAGAAAATTTTGTAAAATATCACACGAAGTTACGGTATTGATTCATTTTTTCTTTTTTTCGTAAAAAGCACGGAACAAGTACTTGGGAATTGCAGAACTTAACCTTTTAATTCTCAATTTCTTCCTATCCTATTTTCCATTTTTACAGTTTTTCCTTTTTCTTTTTTTTTTTTTTTTTGTTTTTAATTTTGGTTAGAGTCGACGCGAGTTCGACGCGTATTCATTTCATATCTACCATAACAGGTACGCCGGGGTATATTCTGATATAACCTGTACGAAGGTTGTGCAGCAGCAAAAGGGAATTACGAGGTCGGGGAAGAAGATAGAAAGAAAGTAGTGGGGATTTACGGATATTACTTTTCCACGAGTTTATCTTTCTTGAACGCGCACGCAATCTATGATCTCGGTGCATTTTTATCTGTCGCTCGATTTTCAATCCTTTAATGATTTCGTTCCATTAATTCGTTAATAATGGAAAGTAAATTTCATTTATAAGAAAATAAAAGATTAAACTAGTTTATTTTCCTACATTAAACAAAACTGAAGCATTCAATCAATCGGCTGCTTTTGAATTACCCCAATTCCTCCAAAGTAACCGATAGAAAATTCATCGGGAGCGCAGTACAAATTCAGAAACTTGAGGCGAGTGCTTTTTAAAGATTGTGACTTTACCGAGCGGCAAAACTTCTTGCCGCTTAACTGTTGAAAGTACAATATTATGACCCAGTTTTCGGGGCACTTTCAAATTAATTAGTTGCAGAAAAGCACGGAATACACTTGCGTATCAATGCCGCGAGAAGGGGGGGGGGGCTGGAATAAGAAATCGATAAAACTAAAATAAATTATAAATATAGTACCGTCGGGTAGAAAAATTTTCGTTATCGACTGTCGCTTATAAATTTCTCTTCCACTTTATTTAACGGTAAAAATGCGTCTGACTATTTGGAAACGTTATATCTCTCGGAGCAATTGTTTCGCATCGCGAACGATGAATTTGACATTGGATGCGAAATCGGACTTGACGGCAAAAAGGAACGTAAGGAATTACGATATATCCATAAAAGTCTCTTCTAGATCGCTCTCTGGTTAAAAGATAAGGGAAAAGTTGAACGTGGTAAAAAGTAGGGTGGACCGACGGTTGTCGTTTCTGGCTTCGCTAGAGGCTGTCACGAAGGCTTATTTTTATTGACTGTAGTCTTTGATGACTCGTCACTGGCGGAAAAATTGTCCACAATATCTCAATAAAGAATTCCCCACGAAGATACAAAATGATTCTACTTGTATCGTTGGAAAATTGCGAAGATGGACAAATACGAATCTTGGTCAAAGCAAATTGGCCGTGCGACCGATTCGTTAAAACTCACTTGAAAGGTCAATAAGAATTCGCTTGGGTTGAAATTAAAATACAAATACGCGGCGATATTACCGAGCACTTGTTTCCCGGAAAAGGAGGCCAGCGACAAAAGATCCTTCTGTATTAAAATAAAAGAGAAAGTGTAAAGGAATCGGATGTGTGAATGAATCTTGGCTCGGTTCATAAAATCTTTTCTGTTTTTTTCACCAAAAAGCTCAGTGTTTTCTGGGGCGCGCGGTTGTTTTATGAAAGCGCATGTGAGAAGCCCACTCTTCGTTCCGTTAAAGGACACAGACTCAAAGCAAGCTTTTTGAGGATTTTAATGTACCTTCGAAGCAAAAGAATGAAGGCGTAAGTGCGCGACATGCTTGAGAAAAATGCTCTTTCTCGAGTTCTCGCAAGCGGCCTCTCACCGAAACGATCGCTTCAAACACTTTGACGTTGCGCACATATTGTGCCGAAACGACGCACATGACGGGTGCAAAGAAGTCAGTGATAAAACTGTATTTTCCGTTAAAATTATTTAATCTGGAACGATGGGTTCGTCTTGCTCTTTCGCGGGGGCTCCGTTTCTCCCGGTGTCACGGCGTATCCTCTTTTATGATTCTCGTCTCGAGAACCGTTAACGATATCCAAACAAAGCCCGTCTCTAGAGGCTGCGCGTTGAAACCTGCCGGATACTGACAATCTGCAGACTAATATTCTTGAAACCTTTCTACGTTTTGCAAAATAATATTGCAAAATATTTTGCCGTCGCGCGTTGCTCGCCTGCGCGCGGCTTAAACTACTTAGTTGGCCTGGCAAATATCTCGCGGGCGTGTGGAAAAAGTACCGGGCTTTCCTATCTGCTTATTTCGATGTATGTATTAAACTACAATTTGCTCAGCAGAAATGCCATCAAAGCGCCCACGATATAACCACTTCGCCAAATCCAAATAAACGACCGCGCCATCCGAGGCTTTGATCACGAAGCGGGAGTTTGATATCAGCTACCCGTACATCTTGCGACCTCTATAATGGCCGTATATAGATGGAGCGCAGCTTTCATAAAGCTCCTTACAGCGAATAAACAGTTATATCAAGAAATTTCCCTGCCACCTGGATCCACTCGTAGATTTGTTTGATATTTGCCACTTGTTCCCGTTACTATTAATATTACTCGCGTTCAGTCGCTAATAAACTGACTTTTCTGTTTCAGATAGAGGACGCAATGCTGATGTTCGACAAGCAAACCAACAGGCATAGAGGTAAGTTTCGCGACAGATTGCAAAACCGCGATATTAACATCTTGTGTAAACTTCATTCCGTATACTCGCATCTCGATTTATTGAACTTATTGAATAAAATCGTTCGAGCTCGCGCGCAGCACATAATAAAATTCTGACTTTTCACTCAATAAGGGGTCTAGTCGGAATCCATTTGCAATGATGGGGTTTCCAATAAAGTCGATAATCGACGGAAATCGAGGCGTCCTACCCTAACCGTAAACGCCACGTGACCTTTCTTTTTCCCTCCTTTCTCATCTGTGTGAATTTTTTCATTTCGCAACTCTTGGTCGCGTTCTCTCCTTTTCCGATCCAGCGGAGAACTCGCCGAGAGGTTCTCCTAATATTTTCCGCGTAAAGTCGAACGAAAAAGTCGGGACGGAAGTGGGGCGCCGAAATCCTCATGCTCGAGCGTTGTTAACGTAGCGGTTGTTTTAACGAAGGCCAGAATTATGGCGATAAAAGGGCGTTGGGAATTTTTCTTCCGACCAATTAGCAGTTCCAATTCCATTACATCGGGTTTGGCATTTGGATGGTCCCGAGAAAGAGATATCTCCCTTGATACGATCGGATGCTATTCCGGACGATTTCAAGTCTCAACGGGCGTTGTAAGGAGCTATGATTTCCACGTGGATGGGCACCCGCAACTGCAGCAAAGCGGGGACCTCGATGGTACGAGACAAGGTATAGCAAAAGGATTATCCAAGCTTCGCTGGCCAAAGGATTTTCCCTCGCTTGCTTTCTTTTCGCCTGAGCAAGGAAGATGCAACGGTACACGGAAGAAAAAAAGGATGTATTTTCTCTACACGTGTATACGCAGTTATAAATTGTCCGTGCTCCTTCGAGTATCCGCCGAGCGAAGAAAAATTGCGACGAGATAGTAAATGCCCTCTTGCCGATATTCTGACGAGTTTGACTCATCCAGCTATCTTCAAAGATGATGTTAGTCTAAAAAGTCTAGTTCGGCGCATCAAAGAATTTTGAAATCTACGATCAGCTATTGGATCTTGGATAATACACTTTCGGGGACGAAGCGTTTGAATGCAGATACGGACAACGTCAATGTCTTATTAGGTCGCTTCACGCTAAAGTGAACCCTCCACTCTCCGAACTGATTGAAAAACGATTTCTTTTGTCGTTTGAAAATTCGTAGCCTTGAGAAATGCGAGCTTGTAATCCATCCCGAAATTCATTTGAATGAACGCTTACGCGCTGATGGGCAACGAAGAGAATTTCCAAGTCTCGGTTAACTTCTTGTTGGCGAATGTCATGCCAGTTTGACGTAATCCCGTAAATATCTGTGAAACTCTCTTTCTCGCTTCCATCGTGTCGCTCCCAACCAGCTCGACTTGCGTTTTCCTTTACGTAACGTGGTAAAACCTACAGTTCCTATATCTATTACCGCGAGAACAGTACCGGTGGCTTTTAAACTGTCCGGGATAGTTTTATCGACGTTTATGCGCCTGTCGCCGTCAGCATTGAAATGTTATAATTAATATTCAATAAGTTATATCGAACCGTAACTTATTGATCGTCAACCGGGTGCGTAATAATTCTTTTATATCCCGTCGCTCGCGTCCTGTAGTTTAACAAGAATCCAGACACTCTGATTTATCACAAAGCTCTATCCCCTTTTAATAAAGATCTGATTTAGAAACGGAAGCCAGGTGAGTTGATGACAACCGTACCCGGAAATTGGAACAATCTGATGCACATCATCCGGCTGTCGTAATTCAAATTCCGCGCGATGGGTTTCGCACGTCGACGCGAACGCGAATAAATTAATAATTATCGTAGCTCAATCTTAACCCGTGCCCCCCGACACCTGGTCGCGTAGGAAAGAAAGAATCGGGGGTGAGGGGAAATCACTCTCGGGACGTCACTCGCAGATATATTTTACATTCGACGTACAAGCCCCGCTCGTCGAAACAGATTCCCACGAAGTTTCTATTAAACTCCGAAAGTTTTAAAACGGCCGCCGCATGTCATTTCCATTTCCATCGCAACTCTTATCCCAACGAGGCGAAGAATGTAGACGCTGGTGACGACGGGCGACGGCGACTTCCGCGATGCGTAACGTAATCCTTTTGGGCAGCGATGAAATACCAAGACTCGCTCTTTCCATTCCATTATAGGAATCTCGGGGAACAGAACGTCGACACGCTCCAATTGTCACCTGTATTGCGAGTACACGCCGCGCGCGTATCCCCGGCAAAGAAAAATGTCGGGAGAAAGAAACAAAGTCGGAAGATTTTGAAATATTGAAATGCGACGTCTACTAGCGGGGCTCTGTTTCTCTTCACTTTGATGCGTCTTCGGCATTGCTCCTCCCCTTTTGCCGCGCCTCGTTCCTTTATTTCCCCCCCCCCCCGTTACTTTTTCACTTTTATACACACCAAGACCGATTGAATTGCCGCCGAACTAGACTGCGATTTTCAGAATTCGCTCAACTCCCGTCCACGGGAGACTCGATTTCGTGTGCCGCGCGGCGTGACACTCGACATGGATATTCCCCGAAGCCACAACCGTTAGATGAAAAGTAATGACGAGAATGGGCCGCGAATATTTACATTAATTTTCCCTTCTTCTTCTCATTTTTCGCGCGTCAAGCGCTCGCCCGAGAATTTTGACAAACTGCTCGCTGAAAATGAAGACATTGTTGCGTGCCTTCGTTCGAGCAATTACGTTATCGATGCATAAAGCAATCCGCGATGCAGCCCGAATAGCACGTTAGCGGCCAATCTGCATGTACCGGAACAATAAACATCATTTTTTACGCCGCTTGAGTTACGCCAGGCAGTGGTTTTTTTTCCCCCTCTCTCTCTCTCTCTCTCGCTCCCTCCCTGCCGCCCCCTCGCCCTCTGCCTCTCGTTTCCTTCCGTCGGAGGAAAAATCTCTGACCGAGGGAGAATTTAAAATTTAAACGTAAGTGGCTCTTACCTGCGCCTCCCTTGTTCCGTACATTCCGTGCCACCCTTCCTCAATCTTCTTCCACCCTGGGCTCTCGAGGCGTGGTTGTTCCAGATGCATGCATTCCAAGTGTAACGCATTTCCAAACCAACGAGGTAAAAAAGCAATGTTGTACGCGGGATATTAACGCGCCGTAAAAATGAGATTCAGAGTGAAATTTTTTACAAGACCCGAGGGTTGTTAAGCCGAACCCACGGCCGTATAAATTCGGGTCAATTTTGACTCGCTGACGTTGACACCGGCTCGAGCCTTCGGAACGCTTCTTGGAACGACCCTTGACGGGGCAAACTCGTTTTCCGCTAGTTTCCTAGATGACACTAGATCATCCAGGGGAGGTCAGAGGGGTTGGTAAAGGCAGGCTGCTGGCAAAGGCATCCATTAACCGGAGAATGAACTGGATCGTGTTACGGTGGAAAAACCTTGCCATTCGCGAAAGGATGATTATCTGATTAAGAAGCCGGGCGTAATCTATTGAAAGCAAATTTCATAAGTGCACGATTTATCGTGGCGTGGCAGAAGAAACAGCGCGCGGTGCAGGTGAATTAAATCAATTCGGCAATTTGTTAGCGGTGCGCGAGCAAGTTTGGCTGCTTGAAGAGATGCGGATGCGCGGACAGGGGCTCGTTAAGTTTGAGTTAGAGGACAATAAATATTCATTAATGGTTGAAATCTAGTTGTGGGTAGCGTCGACGCGTAGGATCGCCGGCAATGGTCGGCCAGGAAAATCGGTTGCCACGATATATATGCCGTCCCTTCTTGTTCGCCGGGTGTACTAGATCGCGTATATGGCTCGGGCAGACCTATAATCGTTATCGATACCAACCGGATGTACACATGCGAAAAGCTGTCGAGATATACCGATATACACACCGAAGCCCCGTAGGTAGGGCTTCCATTAGCATTAGGGGTGTCTGCAGTTAGACGAAGGTATTAGAATTCGGCGGCGAGCGTACAATTCCGTATTATTAACTAATCGAATATCGATTTTTACACTCTCATTAACAGTTTTCATACAATTCAGGGAATAAATTATGAATCGATGTATATTTCATGGTATTGAATTAATGGTATTGTTAAAGGAATGTTTAATTCATTGAAGCTTTAGTTATTACGTTCTTTTCGTTTTTTTTTTTTACAAAATATTGTCTTATTTGTGGAAAATGGAATTGTGCTGTTGACATTTTTGATACGCGAACAAACCTTTTTTCGTTGGTTACTAAACTCGACGTGTTAAAAGTTGGTTATGGCGAAGGGCCATAATGGTATGTCATTTTAATGCACTGCAAAGACAATATCGGCTATAAACCAGTTTTACGATTTCCCAGTCACGTGAATTATTCTACGAATAATAGATTTTTTACAAGAAAATCGGAAGTAGTAGTAAAATTAAATTACAATTTTAGTACATCTTATTGATTTCGATATCACCGTACGAATAAATACCATGAATGGTTTGTGTTGTACGTAGTTGCGGAAGTTTTACTTTTAATTGCGAATATCTTTCGGAGTTAAGGTGAAGGTCGATGATGTGTAATAATAACACAAGTTCATTGATTAACTGAACAGTGTTTAATATTTAAAAAAATATAAATATCGAGTCTATTGCAGTTACAGTTTAACTGGTATTATCAACACTCTCGCAAACATTCGAATATCTGAAGAATTAATTCGACATTTTATAAAAATACAATAGCAGAATTGGATATGAAATACATTTTATTTTTCTGAAATTTGCGAAAGAAATTGGATTTACAAACTTCAAACGATAACGTTTAAATTTAACACGAACCACATTCGTTCCATCGAGTATTCAGTTTAAACCGAATATACTTTAATTTTTTATAACGTAATTAAAAAGTGAACAAACACCGGAACAATTAAAGAAAACTGAGTAATAAAATTATGAGCCCAATTATACATAATATAACAATAAAAAACCGATTGTTAATACAAATTAAAAATAAGAATTGTTTGATATGATGTTCCTTAATAACCATAATATAAATCTCAAAGGATGCAACCCATATATTTATATTGTTGGACACATGAATATAATGAAATTTGAGGACAAAAGTAAAAATGTACTAAAAATTTAGCATGCAATCTATATTAATATATGGTAAGCCTACATGTTAAACACATTAAACTCTATGTATCGATTTCTACATGGATAAGAATTACCCTAGAATCGAAAATTATATCAATGTTTAATGATGTTTATGTGAATATATGAATAGGTGGAATAAAACGAACAAGTGACTGCGTTTGCTAAATCATTTTAACCAAGCAGTGATAGCAGAGATGAGAACGGAAGGGAAAGACGAGAGAAAAAGGGATTTCCCGGATCTTCGAGGGCCGTCGGCACTCTGTTGTCGGAAATTGAATGCACTCGCGGGGATATTATTGCATCAAAACCAAACCCCCTTTGACTCTTAACGCGCGACTCTCCGCGTTAACCCCTCGTTTCAATTTTGCTATAGGGGCGAGACACCCCTCAATAGGTTTCGGGAAGCTGCTCATTCGCGTCGATCAGACTCGAGCCTCCTACATCGCAGTAACTGCAAATCGAACTTACCGTCACTTCGAGTGGAACGCGAAATGCTCACGCAAATCGCGAGATTGATTTCATCGAGAGCAATTGAAATTTCGTATTTCAATTTGCTTTCATACAATTTCCCCGATTTCGTATTCCGCTTTCATATTTAAATAAAAACATTCCCATTTATTTAAACTTCTATCATTTCCACTGATTATGGCGGATACACGTCGCGTGAATTATTCATGGCTTTTGTTATGTAAAATATATTTAAAACGGAAAGTAATATCAAAATAAATGTCGTATGTCGGCGCGATACGCAATCACCCCTGCCAAAATGTACCGCATTCTGGCTGAAGCCGAAAATAGACGTTTGATTTTTACTTTCACCCATACTTGTTAAAAATAATCCAATCATATTTCACCGCGTATCACTTTAACGTTAACATTTCGCTTTACCAGAATCCCCATTATAATAAACTTATAATGCTGGATTGACGGTAATAAAAATTGAGAATTTCATACCGAATGATACTGAGTTCTTATCATTTAAATATATGTAAGTATATTTTCCGGTATGATTGCGCGTATTATAAATTGAATAAATTGAAGTATATAAAAAGCGTGCTGTAAAATACTGCTTTTAGGTCAGGTTAAACTTGGGAACATTTTTTTTCAACAACAAACCGCGTGAAAACAAAGTAAAGTGCATACACAGCTGAGCCATAAAAACTGACTTATAGTTAACCCAACGATATCGCGGGCCTCGATAGGTCCTATCATTGTTCGGTCCATAAAAATTTGCTTTATCTCAAACTACCTTGTCACACACCGAACGAATTCCTACTGTTATCACGGCTCGTACAGTCACTTTTCTACTAGATTACTGATGTATAAATATTGTCCTGTTATTTATATCGCCAATGAACAGAGAAAGAGAACTGATTTAACATGAAATAATTAACTGTTTTCAAAACAAATCCGTTACGTTTATAATATTTACGTGCATATATCCAAATACCTTTTTTCGTCGCTGTCGAAAACATTTTACTGCTTCTTTTTCATTAAAAAAAATTCGCCGTTAACAAAAGGTCATAACAAGACAGCTGTTTTCAGCGGTAAATAACGGTTCAAAGCAAACAAGGATTGCATTCTTTATTAGGTAAAGCAAGAATTCGAAAGGTTAATACCAAGATGAGTAAATTGGTTTGTTAAAGTTTTATTTATTCGGTAGTAATATAAAAATTTACTTTTTTCCAACAGTAATTTATGAGCTTTAGCTGCCACGTATCCGATTTCCTGTTAAAAACAGTAAAACGTTCGTATCAATTTCTCTCGGTGTTCGTGCCCGTATATGTGCGCGAATTGCAAACGAACAGAAGAGGACCAGTAAGCGAAAGGGAAAAATAATAAGAGCAAGAGGGACAGAGAGGGTGGAGGGAGTAGGGGGGGGGGGAGCAAGCATGCACAAGTGAACTCAGTCGTAGCAATAACTGCGAGATTAAAACAGAATTAAAAAACTAAAATGAAAACATATCAATGCCAAGCAGCAAATTTCTGTTGTCGAGGATCGCGAGCGGCCGCCGCGAATGAAAAGAAGAGTAAACGACCGAACGTTTGCGGAGAGTTTATACGCTGCCGGGTTGATTGTTATTTGGTTGCGAATCAGCGCAATGCGTCTATAAAAATTGTCCGTTGAAATAATGGATCTGAAAGTAAAACAGCTGCACTTATAACGTCGTATCAATTATAAACCTGTCCGCGTGCGCGATCATTCTGATTTCGCCGTAATGGACAATTTTTCATTCCCCCTATTCCGCGCTTTTGCTCCCGTTGCAACATTAAGTGACTGGAATTAAAGAGCGTCGCGACGTAACGCTGCAAAAATGTAACGGATCCTTTTACTCCCCCCTCTCTTTTTTCTTTTTTTGCACGTGTTTATGAATTAAAAAATAATAATAATAATAATAATGGGAAATGAAGTCAAATTATGGCAGCACCCTTCGAATTTATTGGCCCGAACATGTGGAGAGGGTTGTTGGCTCTGACTGTGCAGCTAATGAGAGCAAACATAGCCCTCGTATTGCTTGCTCTTCGTCCCACTCCTTCCCTCTATCTGTCACAGCGCTCTCGTTTTCTCGTCTACATTTCTGTGAACTTCTCTCCGCGTTTTATTTCTCTTTATACGTGTTTCTCTTTCACTCCCCGTGCAAAATTCTCTTGACACGTTCGCGAGGCATGCTGCTACCAGCATTGCTAAAAGCACATCCTTTGATAAATAAAAGCCCGCATTTTACGCGATCTCAAATTAACAATAAATGAGATGTGAGGCTCAGAAGTGCGTCTTAATAGAATTTCAAACTTAACCGCGAGCAAGTCAATGCGATTCGAACGCGTGTTATTGCAAATGGGATTTGTAGCTTTCGAAACGAGTGCCTTTCGCGCGCAATATATCATGCGAAAAGCGACGGTGTTTTCCACGCGCAAATGCCCACGTTTTTTAACAATCAATAGTTTGCGTTTGGTCAATAAGGCTTTTTGTTATAATTGAAACGACGTAATATAAAGAATAAAAAGAAATAAATAAAAGAACGCAATTACAATTCAGAATATGACATTTAAATTTACGATACTTTGTGAAATCGCTTTTATTTTCACGTGCGCAAGCGGACTGCGCACGAAATGATCGGTTTAATTTTTTTTCTTTTTTTTACGAGTATGCGTAATTATAAAATTAATCTGGAAATGAAAATCTCATTGGTTCAACATTTGATAAATCAATTTCATCCTCAAGTTAAATAACTTTTTTAAAATGATTTCCCCTTTGTGAGCGATGTAAATTAATGTTTTATTGCGGTCACTTTTATATTTGCTACCGTTTAACATTCCACTAAATCTTGTAAATTAAACACTTGCAACGGTTCTCGTTCTAAAATGATGTGGTATTGTTGACAGAGTTTTCCAATTATCCATATTATTCTATTATGTTAAACTCGTCTACAATAAACGCAGAATGCACATATTTATCAATTTGTTAATAAACAATCAATTCCACATTATTAATCGTAATTATTTAGTATCGCCAAATGTGCACTGTATTTACGTATTTCTATTTGATTGAATATATAATTAGTTAATTTTGACATTTTGCATACTAATTGAGGTGTTTGATTATAACGTTTCCTTATTATTTAAAATGTCCACACAAAATATTTATATGTAATGGAAACTGAATACTCATCTTTAAAATTCATGTACTTATAACAACTCTGCAACTATTGAAAATGAATGATATAATATTAACGAGTCATTTAATTTATAAAGAAATAAATTTGATCTTTATATGAATTAAATATATAATTTGGAAATTACACGGTTTCAATAACTATAAATAAAAGAAATAAATGGCCAAATTTGATTATAATGTAATTAACGTTAAATACTTATTTAGCATATAATGCTGAGATTAACAACTGAGAATTATTCATAAATTTTATAATATCTAAGTGATCGAACAGCATAATATGTCTGACCATGTCATATAGATGTGCAACTGTTCTGTTACATTTGTGATGTAAAGGTTTCGTAAAAGTTTGCCAATGCGAAGAATTACTTCGTATACATTATTGGCTAACATAGAATAACAGAGTTTATAACAGAATAAAAGACTACAATATGGTATAATAATCAAAAATCTACACAGAGAAAGAAGTTGCATTAAAATTATTATACTGTATCAAAAAGTGAAGTTAAAGTTTTTTACATGTTATATTCATTTTATATTTTGTAAAATCATTATAAGAAACAATAATTTTTATTATAATAGATCATATAAACATATATAATTTTCGTAACTTTTTTTTAATTTGTACATAAATAGAGCAAGAAGATTTACTTATATAATAATTTTAAAAGTAATCATTTACTCGTTCAAATTATGTGTATATATTTTTATTTCTTTTTATGTAAACACCATTTGCAACAAAATACATTATATAAGTAATGCCGTCAACCATAATTGTACACTTAAATTGATAGTAATAAAATAAATTCGTTGAAACCTTTTATAACAATAATGAATTTAGTTAGAAACAAATAATGATAGTAAACGTTATTACGTACAATATACAGTATGTTTTAAACAATTTAGTTTGCAAATGGAATTAGAGAAAAAATTATTAATCGGTTTTAAAATAAGAAGAAGTTACATTTTATTAATATGAGCTTCCATAACCATCGAATGGTTATCAAATCAACAACTATATTTGCAGTACTTTGTATCTGTATGTAATATATAGTTTCAAATATTCATCAATTACACAATTTGATTGTTCTAATGCCAACATTGTAAGTCCAAATCACATCAATATATCTTGTTCCTATATTACTCTTAAATTTGTACGATTTATTAAAGAATATGTGCAATTTTCATAAGTTTAAATCTTGATTTACATAGACGTAAAAATTAAACAAATAAATCATGGACTTTAATCAAAAAATCTTTCATTCGAATTACGTAATAAAGAAAAGTAATAAGTTTAAAAAGAAAGTTATATTGAAGGCATTGAAACCAATAAAACAAAACTATCAAACCTGTACAAATAAAATGAAACAGAAATTACAATAATAAATTTCACAACAAACATCTTTGAATTACAATAGTAAATTTTACATTTTCAAATCATTGTATGTACACGTATAAACAATGTTCAATTGAACGTTAATACTAACAAATAATTCTTTCACACTCTTACGAATGTTATCTTTTATATATTATCCGAGATATAAATTAATAAGCCATCAGTTTTCCTTAATAAATTATAATAAAAAAGATTTCAAATTTCACTTTATCTTCCACGGGAAACAATTCATGATAGTAAAAGCTGCTCGTAAGCTCACTATTTAATATTATAATCCCAAATTTATTTCTTCGCCTCTACTTCAACATTATTTGAACCGAAAAAAGGAACGAGAAAATGAAAGCAATATCTAACCGAACTCAAATGAAATTACCACATAATTGTTACGGCGAAAGGATGCCAGACAATGCTGCGACGGGCGAAGCTGATTGATTAGAAAGCTGTAAAAGTGAAAATGATTTGGATAGAGAATTCGCGGCAAGGCCGGGGCGTTCTTTTTGCCAGGTATCATATTACCGGGGGAATGGAAAAACGAGATAAAGAAGGCGAGAATGGCCCGGGGCGTATTTGGCGTTGTATTCCGAAAACGAAGTTGCCATTACCGAAGAAATCCCATCTAATCCCGTATTTATCGCAGGCAAATCCTTAGCCGGGGCAGGCCGCGTGATTTATCGCCGACGAGAGAGCTTTTTATCATGGAAGTCGAGGCGTCTTTAATTATGGGGATGCGGCCGTCGATGGCGCGAGATCGATCGGCTGCGCGCACAGTGACAAGGTCCTCGGTCGGATCGTCCGGGGCATTATGAAGCGGAGTATGACGGGGCCGCCGGCAGATATACGAAAGCAATATGCGATGACTTCTCAATCATTCTCGGCTCAGAGCGAGCTCTGTTACGAGCGCGCGGCAGCCCCGGAGCGGCTTTTCCAATACCGACTGCAGCCGACCTTCTCGCCGGTGCGCGCATTTGTAACGCAGTCGGTACGAAGTTTCAGTAATCCATCATCGTTGTGAGTGATTTCGCTCCTCCCGTATATTCATGATGCGTGCCTCTACACGCGCGCGCGCTCGCTCGCTCGCTCGCATTATTAGTAATTCGTTGATAAAGCAATTGCCGTCAGGAAATCGCGCGGCGGAATAATCGACGCGGGGACCGGGATCGATATCGCGAATTAGGGCATTATATATTATCACCGAGGCGAACTCGCAAAACCTATCTCGCCGGATTATGCGACGAAATTTTCCCGGCCGCGCAGATTAGGAGAGTTTCGGTCCGGTGTTTTGGATATTTAAATGCGGATGATTGGGGGATCACGTACACCGGGGTTCATCTTTGCGGATTTGCATTCGTTCGGATTGCGTTTTTCGTCCGTTCGATAGCTTTCCATTTGAAGGGGCAAACTTTGCCGCCATTTAATTATTTAAACAAAGCAGGCTCCCGCGTTACGGTGCGGCTACCTTTATTCCGAATTTCATCTATATTTCTAATGGGGCTTTACTCCAATTTCCGCGAATGAATATTACTTGAATTTATTTCATAATAAAGATCGAATTGTACGTGAGAATAATAATAATTTTGGACCAATGATTTACGAAAAACAGATAACCTGCAGGAATTAATACTTAAATTAATAAACTGAAATGAGAATAATTTATCGCGTTACTCTGAATTTGTTTTGTGTGTATTGAAGAATTTATATCGAGGGGAAAAAAAGATGAATAAATGCCGATAGAAGTAAAGAGGAAAAAGTTATTATTGCAAGATATTAAGTAATACAAATTGAAAATTATAAACTGAAATAACGTATTAATAAATGCGTTAAATCAATAATGCAGTAAAAAGGGATAAAAATGAGCTTTTCATTTTATTTTTTTTTTTTTTTTAAGTAAAAATGTTTGAAAATGTAATTAACAGTCTTTAGCAAATAATTCATGAAAATACCCGATCGTAAAATTATTATCTTTTTATGCCGACGTCAATATATATATTTTTACGGCCTTCATTATTCAATTGTTATTACACACTATTAACGTCAGCGCAGCTCTTATCTCACTTAAAAAATGATTTGTCAAAATAATTTAATAACCGAACAGGAAGAAAAACCGCCTGACATTTTACTTCCATTATTTGCATCTCCGAATCGCAAATTCCTACATTTCCCGTCCTTCGAAATCCATAAATCATATTTCCGCTAACTGAAAAACCCGTCATACCTAAAATTAAGGAGTAATTGTGAACTAATTTATTTTATCAAAAATTTCCCACGCGCATAATGGCGTATTTTAGGGGACGAATTTACACTGTGCGCGAAAATGTTTTTGATTGCGTATAAAATATTAACTGGGTTTTTTTTTGGCGAATTATATCGGCCCCATTTCTAGTGGCACTTCGCGAGCATAAACTCGGATCACATTTGCCACAAGGTCTGCTCTTGCTAGTGACAGCTGGATGTTCATTATTCTTGGATTACCCAACGAGCAAGAAGACAAGGTACAAAGCGAACGTTCATAGCCACAAATCCAAAGAAAAATCGCTGATACATACCAAAACGAAAGATTGCCGACAAAAATAGATGCTAACGAAATATCCGGACTTGTTCCGTCCAATTTGACTCTTTTGGCTAACAAGTCATAAATTATCGCAAATTGTTGCTAATTTTACGCCAAAAAGAAAACGCTTGAGCGTAATGAAAAATGGTGGAACATTCAAATGCAATTTCATTCAAATTCGTTTAATCAAAGAATATATTTTATAAGGTGTTATACTGAAAACGAAATTAACGGCTTAATTAATCATTCGAGTACATTTTGCAAATATTATTATGCTAAATTATGATGTTAAATTATATATTATTAGAAAACATTCTAAAATCATATATCCTAAATTAACAAGTTGATTAATAATATTAGGTTTATATATAAATTTTTTCGTTTTACAAAACATGACGCCGTCATTCAATTATTCGAAAATGATGTTTTGAACCGAATAAGTGTTATTTGCAAGATCTTTTGAATTTGACGTCGAAGACGGAGAATATTATTAAATAACTTGATTATATTTTAACATTTCTGTCGGATAATAATTTGAAAAAATATTAGCCGTGAATAATAATAATAACGAACGAGGATATGTGACATATTCGACCAATTTCCTTTTATAATTTATACGGTGACTTTATAATTAAATTCTTTCTCAAATGCGATTAAGATTGAGGAAGCTTTATTCCTGTTTTAATTGTTTTTTTTTTGCCGCTGATCATTTGACTTATGCGAAATAATTTAACAACTTCCAAGGACTTTGATATTTCTTAAAGAAACGTGAAATATAACCGGAGCAACGGCGGTGACGGGATTCGCGTTTAAAAACATTTAGAAGTATCTGTTTACTGCGAGAATCGCGTAATAACAATTCCGTTTATCTAAAGCCATTGAAATAAGTAAGAGATGTTTTCATTTTTCGAGTCAGTCGCTCACGCCGATGCCGGGTGTACGCAGTACTATCCACTTGCTGCTTTATATTTATGCAAATTCGAATCTATTTTTCTTGCGTCTGAGCGGGAATGAGATGCTTTTAAATTAAGCAAGAAAATATTGAGATTATAATTAAATTCATGTATGCATATTAAGTGCGTATAATCTGCGTTGTAATTTCATAAAGAGCATCCGTCATCGTGCGGAAAATTATCCATACATTACAACATATAACACCGCATGGGTTATTACGTAATATTTTAGCTTGCAATTTTCAATGAGCTAACTCGCGTCCAAACGATACAATTCTTTTGTCAAGAGACATTTAGCACACTTACACCGAGAGAAACTTATTAGCAGTTGCCTACTATATTTTATAACATCTCGGGGACATGTGTGTATTTAAAGTATTCCTTATATAATGATGTACTATTATTAAATAATATTAGAAAAAATATTCTCAAGGAATAGAATCCTTCTCATTACAGCCACCAAACGTTTTCTACACAAAATGTATTTTACAAATTTTACTACCGCATATTATAAGGAATTATAAAGTGCGCATATATGTACGAGTTATTGTACTTATACGATCCGTGATCGATTTTTCCAATCGACATTTTGTAATATTTGATAGCGCAGTCGCAGTTTTCATCGCGAGGCGTTTCAAAATTTACGACCACGGCCTGAAATATTCCCGCGATCGATTTTTTTTTGTCGCGCGCGTACTGTAAACCAGTTTTTCTCATTTCCCATTTTCTTTTCCTTCCGCTGAAAATATCACTAGCAACGCCGGTTAAAAAATACATGTTTATTTAGAGCGCTCGAAATATTCCGCCGCGCTTCGCGGAATAAATGTAATTAAAAGCAGTAAATGCCAAAAGTCGCGTGATAAAGTTAAAATATATTTGCGACGATTATTTCGTCCAAGAAGACTTTTAAAGTGAAATTCTAAAAACGTACCCATGTAGAAATTGACAAACGGCCCAGTACTGGCCCACGCTTGGCAACCGTTGGCTTACCGTCGGCTGCGACGGTCGGTTGACCGTCGGTATGAAACACCAATATCACGTGGCCCAATGGTTGCAC
>JABFPN010003355.1:0-18426 GCA_022817305.1 Leptoteleia sp. ZL-2020
ATTCGTAATATATGAATTCGTAATATATGAAATAATATTAGTATTTATTTAAAAGAAAGATAATATATCACAACTTTACGAAAACACTTAGTAAAATATACTCATATATTTCTCTCAGTGTAGTAAAAATCAAACATATATGTTCATATATGGATTAAGAAAAAACATATATGGTCATATATGGATTAAGAAAAAACATATATGTTCATATATGGATTACGAAAAAAAAAAAAGTGTAATATTACTATAAGCCTTTTTATAACGAAAGGTAATTCCTTTATACTCTAAAACATATCGTTTCAAATTTATAAGAATTCCTCTTAATTTAAGAATAAGACATGGAAATCGTCTTATTAAGAATAAGACATGGGAACTGATATCGGTTATATATAGGTTACGTTGTCACCTGTCACATTACTTTCTTAACAAAATTTAAGAAGAGAAACAACTTACTTTTATTTTACACGGAATTCATATGAACTACAAATGATATTCCTCTAATTTTCAGAGGATGCGTAAATATACAGTCGTAACAAGAAATTCCTCTTATTTTCAAACGAAATTCTCTTCTCGTTATTTTAACCAGAATATCATTTTATTTTGAAACGATTCTTCTGAATTTGAAATGATTTTTTTAAGAGTGTAGAATATTAATTTTTATCACACTAATTTAATAAATTTTAATAGTTTAGTTTACCATCTAATGATATTCTGTAATGATAATGTCAAACTAGTAAACTTAGCATTAAAAATTTATATTTTTTTCTCTCAATGTATCTCGACTTCAATACTAAATAATATTGCAATAAAAGAATTATATTTTAATACACATTAAATAATTTTCAATTAAAGCATAATCACTCGCTTTTATAACTTTATTAATCTCGTAAACGTGTGAATAATTTTGTAATAAAAAAAAATTACCTTCATTTATGGATTATCATTTGATTACTTGAATTCATAATTTAAAAATGATTTTAAGTAGCACGTGCGGTTAAGTACTTTAATTATGATAGTCGCACGTCGGTGGTGACGATTAAGCGCGAAAATGTCGCTTTATTTATTGCCTTGTTAGATCCGGTCATCGCGTCGTTTATAATTGTAAAATTAACCACCTGCGCAATTAATTGCTCGGTCATTTATTATTTTCGAGCCGGCCTCACGAGAGATTAATTCAAAAGCAAACACTAATGTGTAAAGTATTTATTTACTTATTTATTTATTTCTTTTTTTTGCAATAAAATTATTCCATAGAAATGTCAAGTAATATATTCGTGTAAACACGCGAGGAATTTGATTTTACAAAGCATATTTATTTAGCGAATAATGAGATCTTTTCGTTAAAAAGATATTGGGCTCCAGATGGTGCTCAAGTTCCTTTCATAAGTTTTAGCGATTCATTAAAAATCACTGCAAAACTATTCTCATCGTGATTCAGCAGCTTTTAGTTCAAACATATCAAAATATAATTTTATGCTTATCGTTTTCATAATTTTAAGGCATTTTTAATTTTCGAAATTGCCCCTAAATTACACGGAAAAAAGTATTCGCTTTGGTAGATAAATGAGTTTATCTAGCAATTTTTAATTAATTTAGTAAGAATTTATGTTATTTGCAGAAGGACATATATATTAAATGAAAATTAGATAAAATTGAATATTTAAACATTACATAAACTGTATGGCTGACTCAACCATACACTTTTCTTATAAGGACTCAACATAACCTCATTATCTTAACGAAAATTACTTCAACTTCAGTTTGTTGACTATTAGATAAATTTGTATGGCTGATTTAGCCATATAATGTATGTAATTCCAAGAACTTATTAGGTTAGTTTTCATAAAATTGACTCATTTAAATTTATTTGGATACGATAATTGTAATTTCTACTTTATAGCCATACAATAGCCAAATAATATATCTCATTTAAATATAAATTTACTAGTGTACTTCATATTTTTTTTCTGTGTAAAATAAAAGGTTTTGAATGTCACTATTATTTATGTCAGTGTAGACAATCGGAGATATAACCGTTAAAACAACAATTTATGCTATCAAACTATCTGAGATCATAAACTTTACAATCCACAGACTGTCGTAAAAATAAATCAATTGCAACTAATTATTCGATGGTACTAACGAATAACTTGCTTTGTTCCACTCGCAATCAGATTGTACAATCTAAATACTTTCCTAATTTACCGAACGATCCTCTGAATATGTACACGTATGTATTTTTTTCTTTACAATCCTCTATCCTAACAGCAAGTATAACAGTATACCGTGCGGTACAATTACATTTTTGTCGTAATTTTGATCGAGCATTTATCGTACATTTTGCGCGCGGCAATTTTGTGGAATTGCGTCCTTGGCGTTTAGATACGAAACTGTGGGTTCGTATTTGGCGTTTCGATATCTCAGATGTATTGAATCGATTATGTCGCGCGTTACACAATTTGAACCAACCAAATTGGACGGTACCCGAGCACGCGATATTATCGTGCCGGTTGCAAAATCGTACAATTGCCAAAGCGAAATTTCACGTGTTGGCGCAAACGCTCGCGCCTAATGCCGCCGCGTGATAATCCGTGACGAGTCGACAAATCGTATTACGGGCGTGAATCCTAATCGAAATCGGGCGGCCATTTATTTTTTTCTTACTTTTTTTTTCCCTCGGAGTCGTCAAGGCGTTTTGATTTAATGGCGCATTATGTAATGCCTGTAATTAGAGAAACGACCGTCGCAATTTCCTAACAGAGTGATTAATTGTGAAACAATAAGAGAATAAATGATCGTTTGTTTACGCACAAACAAGCAAACATCTTTATATCGGAGTGAACATTTATAAAGTGAAGATACACTCAGAGAAATTTATTACACTGAGAGAAAAATTGTTGAAAAAATTGTAATCTTTTTTTGTAATTTACGGACATGACGGATAAATTTACATACGTAAAGTTAAAAATTATAAAATTTATTCACAAAAAAAGAAAAGAAAAATATATTATTATGATTTTCATTTTATTTTTAAATATTTCTTAATACATTGTACAATTTTTTATTGTACACGCAGACAAATAAAGAATTAATTTTACCATAAAAAATTGGATTCCAAACCCAGAAGACAATTTATGAACATACTTATATAAAAATATGAAATAAATGCTAAAATAAAGTACTTTTTCTCATAAATTTCTTGGAATTTTTACTGATTTATTGGAATAAATGCTTTATTATTGTATTTCCTTTAAAATTTATTATAAGAATGTTCATAAATTGTCTTTTGGGGTTCGAATCCAATTTTTTATGGGAATATTAACTGTTTTATTTTTCTACTTGCAAGTTTTTCAACATTGTTCATGATACCCTAATAAAAATGAAACATATGTGGACAAATATGTCTTTTCTTAAAACATATATGTTTTTTCTTAATATATATATGGTCGGTTATAGTTGATATATGGTAATAATTTGTTTCAATATAAGGAAACTATTAAAACCATATATGACTAGAATATTATATCAATTATTGTCATATATTGATCATATATAGGCATATATGAATTAAGGAAAAACATATATTATCATATATGGATTAAGTAAAAGCATATATGTCCATATATGCTTGATTTTTACTAGGATATCCTCAAATTACGACAAATTTCATTTTTATCAACATTTTTCTCAGTGGAGTAGTTACCTATTGTGCTACCTTTCTTTTTTAACAACTCTGGGATGTTCATGCACTTGCAGCACGCTTATCATATTATATAATACGATACAGTATTTAAGAAATATTTTAAGTAAAAATGTCGTTACCAAGGAATTGAACTTGTGGCCTCACAATCACCAGTCGCGCTCTTTACCACCACCCCATATCACTCCTTAGATACTTGGGTCTTACTTTACAAATATCAGTGACTGAAACGGATTAGGCCACGCTCCTGTCACACTTTAAGCACTAGAGTTTGACGAAGCTCAATATTTTTCAACCTTTATTCCTTAACGATAATATTTTTTTTAAAATAGATTATAAATTTTACTGTATCATATTAAAGGGGAATACTATAAATGCAATCATTTCCCTGAGTTGTTTTAAAATACCTTGGAAACTGTTAATAAATTCCTCTCAGTGTAATCGTGGGAAATGCATCTCCGGCCAATCAACGGCACCATTTCATTTTCGACATTTAACGTCGATTCGCACTCCGTGGGCAACGCGATTTTCCATCTTATCCGCGCATTGCGTAATTCCACAAAACATTCCCATTATTTTTGTTCGAACAATGACACTTCTTTTCTCATCGTTATCTAGTTAATGACACATATTAAAGGGGGTTTACATCATTGCCTTGAAGAGCTGGAAATTAACCGAGTAATAGATATGAATTCATGCATGGGATAAACGGCAATGAGATATTCCTGCTTATGTAAGAATCGAGTGAAAAACTCGCTTTTATTGTTACAAGTAGGAAATTCATGTGAAAAAAAAACTGCACGGAGATGAGATTCGAACACCTGTCCTTCAGTGGGTCGAGTCAGTGAAGATGACTGAAGATTTTTGAAGATTTTTATGATGTAGGTAATGTGCAGATGTATACTGAGAAAAAAAAACTATAGGATTTATAACTAAAATCGTTTGGCTAAGGATATTTAGTTAAAGGAAACAAATTTTTTGTTTCAATAGCAATTATTTTCAGTTACAGTAAATAAGAAACAAATTTGGATGAAACTAACAAAACTAACGAAACTAATGAAACTAACGAAACCAACATATTTGGTTATTTCAACTAAAAATTTTGGTCGGCTAAAAAACAAACAATGTTTTAGTTATCACAACCAAACATTTTTCTCCGTATACGTTAATTATGTCCGGGAGTAATCTTTTAGAAGAAACTTAAACAATTTCATTTGCGAACAATGTTTTCGTGGGAAATGTTAAAATAATACTCTCTCAGATTCATCAGTTGAAAGAAACTTGAAGATGAGAATATTACAGATTTGAAATCGGTAACCTTTACGTCAATTGGAAATCTTCCCCTGAGCTACATTGTACATAATTCAACATTAATAATAAGTTTCCTATTATTCTATGGTGCATATTGTTAATATTTCTGTTGTTGACATTAATTAAAAAATACCATGAATAATGTAAATATTTAGAATGCCAACGAACATTTTTTTTATTTAAGAAGCACTTTTACTTTTTCTTTTATATTAATTTCTAACTTTCAGTCTATTATGAGATATGCTTTTTATAGAATGAAATTAATTTAACAGCAATATTTAATTTCTACTAAATTGATGCGTGTAAAAGGATCAAAACTTGACTGTATGAAATAACCAAAGATACATTACACGTTATATGACCCCTTGAAGCATCTCTATTTATTATATTCTTTTTCTATTGTTCTCTTAGCCTTCTTTATGTAGATTGAGCAAGTACGAACACGCTACTTGACACTTAAAATTCTTATCGTATAACACTCAGTGTCACTTTTCTAAATATTATTAAATTACTTTTCTATCGTATAATAGTAAAATCTCAAGTAAAACACTTTTTCCTTAAGGTGTCACAAAAAGGGGTGGGGGGAAATTCGAAATTGTTGAAAAAAATATATTATTTACTACACTGAGAAAAAATTAAAATGGTTAATTTTCGTGATAACTAGAATTCTGGTTGAATTAACTATATTTTGGTTATTTCAACTAAAAATTAGGTAACTAGAACTAAATTTTTATGGTATTCACGAAAATTAACTATACACACTGAGAAAAGAGAATTATCATAAATTACTAATTGTTATACCAGTTTAAGGATATATTGGAAAAATAAATGTTGTTGTAAATGAATACGAAATGTTTTAAATTTTACTATTACTTTATTACTTTTTTCTCAATGCACATAGTTAATATTCCTACACTTTTTTCTGAGTGTACAACGCTATACTTATCGGATCAATAAACAAAATTTCGAATCAGATTAAGCGATCGTTCAACCGGAATATCGTCGAAAAGAAAGAAAGAAAGAAAGAAAAAAAAAGTTAATCACAGAGAGGATTTGAACTGCGTAACCTTTCCGTCAGTTCGTCAAGAGCGTTAGCACGGAGCGAGATTGTGCATCATTTAAAATCAATTTTTCCGCGTTTCTCTCCTCCAATATTAATGAGCCGCAGGGAGATTTAATAGATTAACCGGGACACGATTTCTGCATAATTAGGCGGTAGCGTGAATCCGAGATTAACATCGTTGACATTTACGAAATGCCCCGGCCGCGGATCGTACCTCGCGGCTCGCGGTGAAATATGCGCGTGCGCACTTGGTAGACGCGGCATGTGCATGTTTCGCGCGCGCGATTACGAAGCACGTGTGTCACGTGAAGTGCGTAGCCCACATGTGCAGTGAAGGGTTCAAACATGTGACGAGCCGCGGCAGCGAGTAATGCAGCCAACACGATTATAATCTACGGCCATGCAACGTGTCCCCGCGAATGCCATTTTTGCACGCGTGCGCGCGCGCGCGCGCGAGCGTCTCAATTGTCGATGTTGAAAGTTGACGTTGATAGCGCGCCACTTCCAAGGTCACGCCACCTGCCGACTGGTCCCGGGCAAAACTCGTCGCCCGGCCACGTGACCGGAAGCGCGTCGTTCGAAAATAATTTAATTGCAACTGGTTGTCGCGCGAGCGCGCGCCTGAAATACGAGCCATTTCAATTAACTCGGTGCAATTTAATCGGCTCGAGTGATAAATTGGTGATATTAAGGAAAGAAAATGTTGTAGACCAACGTGTAAACTCGCGCGTGTCTCCCAAACAGATTTATTTAACGCAAACTGTAATTGGATTATTTGTTTAGAATTTGCTGCATTATTTATTGAAATACCGCACTCAGAGAAAAATATAGTGCAGCCAACTAAAAATACTTTAGTTTGTTTTTTCGACAAGTATAGTATAGCTCAGTTAATGTATCTAAGTGGAAAAGTTATATCAATTTGGAAAAGTTTATATCATAACCTATTAAAAAAACTGTATTATAAGTATGACAAGATATTTGATATAAAAATTATTATACTGTATCTAAAAATGGGGACAAATGTCATCTTCTTGTTACACATAACATACAGTTGAAATAAGGTTATTAAAATTCTACTTATTACACTGGAAAAAAATTACATGGTTAATTTTCGTGGTTACTAAAATTCTGGTTGAATTAACCATATTATGGTTATTTTAACCAAAAATTAGGTAATAATTTTATACATATAGTTAATATTGCTATTTTTTTCTCAGTGTATGATTTAGTTATATAAAAATCATTGCTTATATCATAACCTCTTTTGAAATATATTTTAAGCATGACAAGAAAATGTTATTTGTCCCCATTCGTTTTTAGATATAGTATAAAATTATTTTTTACCCAAAATTTTTCTCGATAAACATGTAAAGAGTTTACGAAAATTAATTGTAAGATTCAATGCAATTAAAATGATTGTTCATTTTATAACTAAATTAAGACCAAAATATAATTTCTAATTGAGCATTTACACTGAGAAAAAAGTTGGGATTAAAATTATTATACTAAATGTAAAAATGGGGACAAATTACAATTCTTGTGATATTTAAAATACATTTTAAAAATGATTATCAGTATTGTAAAAGTTGTTATGGTACAGTATAATAAAAATGTTCATTTTTCTTATAACCTCTTTTAAACTGTGTATTAACTAAGACAAGAAGATGTCATTTGTCCCTCTTTTTACATTTAGTATAATAATTTTTATCCCAATTTTTTTCTCAGTGTATTAACTGTGATTATATTATTGGAATTCTTTATCGACAATTATTGACGAAAAATTTTCATTTATTAATGTTTAATTGCTTATATAAATCGACACGATGAAGACTATGTAATTAAGAATAATAATCTCAAAGATAACTGCTATAACTGATATTTGTAATTAAGATGAGTCGCGATTAAGCGTTTTATTAAACCATGCGATTTAGCGAGATCAAGTCAACCGGAAGAAGTTTAATCATAATGATTGCGAATAGTTATGATTGCGTTTATGCACTAATCATTTTAATTAGCAACGTGCAATTTGCTCGGGCGAAAATGTAATCTTGTAATTGATATCTTTTTTCAACTCATGTATGCATTTCCTTTGTGTTTTATAAATGCAGTTCAAAATGATTTATAAAGTATTTTAAAAAGAGATCACATTTCCTTTGTTCCAACAAATCAAATTAATTGTATCAATAAAAATTTTTTTTCATATTCTCTTTAATGATTTTTTTTTTTTTTGAAGTTTTAACGTCTATGTGTCGAGATAATATCTGTAATATGATTAACGTGGAAAGGATAGAGCGAAATTTATTAACAAACAATGTTTAAAAAGCGAATGATCTGAATGCATAAATAATACCTATTGACACTGTATGGTTGAAGACATTCATAATGATAACCGAAATTGTAACGTACCGCAATGTGACAAACAAGATATATGTCGGGAGATTAAATGTTATTATTGCTGCCATTAAAAATATAATCGATCTATAAAACAAATAAGTGCCATAAAATTATATAATTTATCTACAGCATGTCTCGTAACCGTAGAGCCACATTTTATTGTTCCCACTGAGATTTACGTACAATTTAATATGAAATTAATTTAAAATATTTTCATCAATTATCTAATCGACAAATTAATAATGTAAAAAAAACATAAATTAATAAGACGCAATAAATATTGTTATAAGGCGTAGTAAGTTTGTGGATTGTAGAAAGTATCGAAATGTTAAATAGTCGTTATACACTAAGAAAAAAGTTGAATTTAAAATGACCATACCATCTGAAGTTGAAAGGATATTATTTACAATGTCTGTTATTTTGCCATGCAATTGCGGTAAAATTTTATGCATAATATAATCAAATTTTATATTTAGTATAGTAATAATTACTATAAATTGTGGAAAATTTACAAGATCATATAAAAAATATAATTCGGTTCGTATAGTAATTCTATACACGTCATAGACAATATCCCTTCAACGTCAGAAAATATAGTAATTTTTATTATAACTTTTCTCTCAGTGTAAGGAACATAAAATTATTTAATTACAGTATAAAAAATTGTATCTTTAATTGTACAGAAATTTGTAAAAATATTATTTGTAAAAATGTTTAATAGACTTCATTCGTGAAATTATTAAAACGTTGAATTCAAACATCATGTGGATCCAGTAAAATATGCCAGACCAATATTGGTATATTCCACTTTTATTATCCTATTCTTGCAAAGTTTTTCTTTTTTTCACATTTTGTTTTGCTTGTTTAATATAATTTTTAAGTTTGTGCACTGCTATTGTACTGTATTAATTACAGTAATTATACAAACTGTAAATAATGTTCATCAACGAACAAGTGAATTGACAATGAAAATATAAAATGATAATGTTGGAGTCTTAAAAATGAATTTTTAACATGTATCTTTTCACTTAATATTCTTATTCGATTAACATCAATACCTTTCTTGGTGTTGCATTACCAAATAAAACGAAACACCAAAAGATACACCTAAATTCTTAAACCGAACTGTATCAAATAATTGAAATTCCACAGTTTCTCGGATTACAAGTGTATTGGAAATATTCGTTACACATTACGCGGAGTCGGATAAGTTACCGGTGCCTGAGAACACAAATACTTTCATGGATCGCACGGCGCGAGTCTTGAACTCACGTTATCGACTTTCACAGATGGGTCATGTGATTTTTACGTGACCCATTCGCGCGGCTAAGAAAAGCGATTTAGCGATCGCGTTGTGCAACCTGCGATCCTTCCTTCCGCAGCTTCTTCGCGGGTAACTTTCGTAGCCTTATTTCGTTAATTATTTCATAGTTCAAATTCGCTTATCGCCGCGAAGTTAGTGATATAATAACGAAAGCCTTACCTTCAGGAGCGGCTTATATATATATATATATATATATATATGCTTTACGACGTTACGTTACGCGCGTATAAGTGCAACAAAATTGAAATTTCCTTGCGCAATGGCGTTAGATGTTACGGAAGAAAATCAAATTAAATAATGTAAAAATCGAAAAAAACGGATGTTAATTAAGCGCAGTTGAATCGAGCAATAAAATCTTCCGCAGCAGGCAATGTAAAATCCCAGGTGGAAATTTCAGTGCCACTGTAATAGTAATAAATGGCGCTAGGCTGTTCAGTTCTGGCAAATAACAGTCGTGAATCAATGAAATCCCAGTATTACACTCTTAAATATGTCACTTTGAAAACAAAAGAATTGTATTGTTTTAAAAATAATTCTATTAAAATTGCTTTTTAAATCAAACGAAATATTTTTGGTGCAACTAGAAATCTATTTGATTGAAATAGATTCCTATTTGAGGGAACTAAATTCTATTTGATTAAAATAGATTCCTATTTGAGGGAACAAGATTCTTTTTGATTGAAACAGATATCTATTTGAGGGAAGTAGATTCCATTTGACGGAAATAGATTCCTATTTGAGGGAACTATATTCCATTTGAATCAAATAGAACATTTTAGTTATCTTTTTGGTTTATATTAAACATTATTTAGTAAATATAAAATATTATCATAATATATTTCTGACATATTATCGACTCAACCATTACATTTTTTGTTTAACAGATAAAAGAATTTAAGAAGCTTCATATCTTAAACTACCTATAAAATACATTTTATGACACCATTTGCAAGATATTAAAACATTAAATTAGTATTTTATTAATAATGGCTCAGCATTGGTTAAGTACTGGCGGCCAAGCATCGATCGTCAGTACTGGGTCAAAGTAAATCGGTGTTTCATATCAGTATCGCACCAATGTTACGAACCATTGGCGCTATATACGAGCCAACGATAACCGCTCCTTCCCCTTTGGAATAATTTATTAAATTTTTGCAATTAATTATCGAGCGATGGAAAAAATCAATTAAACACTATCTCAACAAGATTTGAACTTAATTTCTGTAATTTGCAATTTCCTTTTAAATCGTTAATTTATCGATCGCTGCATTAATTATTTCATAATTAATTTTCCACTACTTGTTAATTGCACTTTAATCCCCTTTTTCTAATTGACAATCGGACGATAATTGAAAGGTGCACAAGTGAATTCCACACTCGTCGGGGTTTGAACTCGTTTGCCCCCTGCGCGCGCGCAATTTCATCGGCTTTTATTAATGGCTCATTTTTAGGGCAAAAAAATTCGGAAAACAGTTCGGCAGCAACGGTAAAAAGTTGATTGTCCGCACGATGTCAATTATGAGCGGCCGTATTTTATGGAAGAAAAGGCGGCATTATGACATCACTATTACTCAATTGATCGTTTACAGTGCGCGGTCATTAAACGACCGCGGCGTGGACCCGCTCGGGAGCGAACGATCTCGCGCGCCAGATGGACGACGCCGCGCACCTAGGGCATTAAATATTTTTGTCGCAACCGCGGAACCGCGTCCCACTACTTCTTCACGAGTTATAATGACTTTATTAAAGACCCGTTTCTCTCCCGCTTCCTCGAGCGCCTAATGAAATAAGAGCATTTTTCGTTTCAACTTTGTTACCAATTAACGTAACCGGCGTCGCCTTCCGCCGCTGTAATAACGCAATTATTTCAAGGACAATTTGCCAACGTGTGACATGCTAATTTTACGGTTATAGCCAAAGTGTATCTTCATTATGCACGGGGAATAAGTGTCGTATAAAAGTCATTGTATTACACATGATGGCTGTGACGTAAAATACACCGAGAGAAATTTTTTTCTAAAAATTGTAAACTTTTTTTGCAATTTGAGGATACAATGGACAAAGCCAAAAAAATACAATAAAAAATTATAAAATGTGTTCATAAAAGACGTAAATAATGTGATTTTTCACTTTATTTTTATTAATTTTTGAATACAATGTACAATTTTGTATTGTACTGTTTGCAACATTCTCCATTACGTCCTCAAATTACAACAAAAAATTACAATTTTTTCAACATTTTTCTTTCAGTGTATTTGTTATGGTGCTGATAAATGAAACGTTATTAAACTGCAAAATACAAACAATCTTTGTTTTTGGTTTGAATTTTCTCAGCACTTTGGATATAAACAAGCAACGTTATTGTATTTAATTTGATAGTTTGACCTTCCAGATATTTGCAAATTTTATTTTTTGAAATGCTCAATTATAAAAACGTTTCTTTTTTCAGTTCTATTTATTTGTCCACGATTATAACCTAATTTCTTTTAAAAAATTTCAAGTTAGGTTAAAATTATCGCATAATATGAACATTGTATTACCATTATCACACACTGTAGGAATTTCATTATAAATCTTTTCTTTTTCTCAATATCTTAACAATTTCTGTCTATCAAAAGAATAATAAGTAATACATTGAGAAACATTTTTGAAAAAATGGTAATCTTTTTTTGTAATTAGAGGACATAACAGACAAAGTTACAAAAATAAAATCAAAAATTATAAAATGTATTCATAAAAGACGTAAGTATTATAATATACGAATAAGATGACAAATACACTTTATTTGTCAAATTTCTAAATACATTCTACAATTGTTGATTGTACTTTTTGCAACATTTTCCATTGTAACCTCAAATTACAATGAAAATTTTCACTTAATTAAATTTTTTTTCTCTCAGTGTATTATATACATTAATGTTGATCAGATTTGATGGAAATTTCAAGCAGTACATTCATGTCGCGTAAAGTGAGGTTACAAAATGATAATATTTTTTTCCCCCATTTACCTCCACTTTTCCTTTCTAAAATTCTTCTACATCCTTCCCGTTGTTAAACTAATAAATCGAACGTCAAAAGTTCAACGTTCACTTAAATTTTGTCCAGCTATTGTGCAAGAAATAAATTATATCCTCGAAGGCACATTAGACTTGCATTTTTCACGACAAAAGGATTACCAGTGCAAAAAAGGCGATGGGAAGAGGAGGAGGAGAAGAAGAAGGAGAAAAAAAGGTAAATACTACAAGGATGTTGCAAGAAATGAAAATAGCATGTCGAGATTTACCGCGTGGATCTCGATTGCTTTAAAGGATTCGCATCGCTGAATGCACAATTATCCGACTACAAAGGCAACTCAAGTACTATCAGTCTAAATCCCACTCACACGCGCGACCGTTCATCCGTACGTATTTGCGAATCCGCTCGCCGCACACACGCCAAACCGACGCTCATAGAGCGGTACCAACTTTGACGGTAATTACCTCGATTTAAGTTTCAATTCAGCCGCGTCCGATTTATAATAATGTTCGCTTTAATGGTATTCTATAAAATATGATATTAATTTAGGTTATTTATTGTTGCCATTTTCGCGGAACTTTTTCTCATCTTAGGACGATCGTATGATTTTGTACATGCAGAAAAAAGAAGAGTTAAGTTTACCATAAAAAATTGAATTCCAACCACAGAAGACAATTTATGAATATACTTATAATAAAATATGAAGTAAATGCTAAAATAAAGTACTTTTTCCTACAAATTTATTGGAATTTTTATTAACTTATTGGAATAAATGCTTTATTATAATATTTCCTTCTTAATTTATCATATAAGTGTTCATAAATTGTCTTCTGGGGTTTGAATCTAATTTGTTCTGGGAATATTAACTGTTTTATTTTTCTGCGTGCACTGAGAGAAATAGATAGTTAAAATAATAATCTACATAGTTTTTCTGAATATCTGTGATAGTAAACTTTAATATCTGTGGATAGTAAAGCACACTACTATCTGGATAATTTTTTGAACTATCTGGATAGTAAATTAAACTGTCAATAAAATTATAACCTGCTAATACAAAGTATAATGAATTAAAAACCGAACTTAAGTACATAAACCTTTAAACACATCAATTAGTTCTATAAGGTTAAATGCTATCAAACACCACTTGTGTTTGCATTATCGACCGCGCGATATCGATATCGATTTACTATCTGGATACTTCATTTTACTATCTGTTTTCAACTATCTATTTCTACTATCTAGATGGTGCTTTTAACTATCTATTTCTCTCAGTGTGTAAGAACGTACATTATGGCCGCGCATATACATTGTAAACCCATTACTATACCTTCTAGAATTGAAGGGATATCCTTCCAATGCCAGAAGGTATGGTAATTTTAACTACAACTTTTTTCTCATTGTACGAAGGGGTCTAAAAGATGATACACGATGAAATTACTACAATCTTAAAAACGATAATTTCATTATAATAGTATCCTTTTGGACGAATGCAAAAACCTATTCAAATACTTTCCGAAAAGAATAGTTATCAATAACAAAAAAAATCTATTTCAACCGAATGTCTTTATATGAAAACTGTATTCCTTTACACTGAAAAGGAATGTTCTTTTGGACTTCTCTTTTCAAATCAAAATAAATATTCCATTTTATTGAAATAGAAACAATATTTAAATATTATTGTGCATTTATAATTAAAGCAATATAAAATAATATAAATCATTGATTTATATATTACAAAAACTGAAATATTTAATTATTCAATATGCATAAGGATAACAGACAATTAAATCTGAAGTATATAAATACATATAAATTCAAATTTGTAAACTTGATGTATTTTAATTAATTTCACAGAAACATGAGAATTGTAATATAGTTCTATTTGTAAAAATTATATAATGACTTCCATTTACTGCAAAAATATATTTAGAAATAGGAAGAAGTGTAAACATTTGAAGAAGATTTTGAGGTTATATTTCCATTCTTTTAATTTAATGACTAGATATTTATTTTGGAATTAATTTTTTTTTCACTTACAACTTTTTTAATAAAATAAATCGATAGAACTTTAACTGCCGATCGAATTTACACAGATCAAACAAGCGCAAAATTATCTATTTCAGTAAAATAGAATTTTTTTATTAAAAGGTATATAACTTTTATTTTAAAAAAATTGTACTTATTCATTAAAAATACATTTGCATTAAATGCATGATGTTGCTTTCTGATTCTAGATAATACCTTTTCAAATAAAAGTATACGTATGAAAAAGACAGGAATTTTCAGAAAACTTAACATTTTTAACAGTGAATGCATATAATTGTTTTAAATTTCAATCTGGTTAAAGTGTAAAATAGACATTTATATTTAAAAATGATGATTCTAATTATTGCGTAAAAATGTAACTATTGAAAAATTAATGAGTTTACATAGTTATTATGAAATCACCGTAAGGATACTTATGCTTGATTATATATCATTTTAATTATTGTAGAGTGTGCAATAAAATTGGCAAAAATAAAAGTAATTGGTGCAGCAACTGAAACGCGCTGTCTCATTGTGCATTGTGCGCAAACCTGTGACCAGAACACATCAATCACAATTTATGATTATGTCAGCATTGATTGAAGTGTTATCTCAGCATATTTTTACGCTAATGTACTACACAAATATATATATTTTTATCTAGCATTACTTCCGAATAAGATGAAATAAAAACACATACTCAAACAAGAAGTAAATCTTAATTTGACTTTGCATTAATTTTATATAAAGTAGGGAAAAAATTATGAAAGTTTCTTTAACGTCGCATATTATTTTGTTTCGCGCAAAACGAATGCGAACGAGGATACGGAGAAGAACAACTTTTTCCCACAAGCGTAAACCGCATTTTGTTATGGCGCTGACAAATGAAGTCGATTGAACGGTTACGTAAAAAAAAGTGGGTGTCTTCTTTTCGCGCAATTTTTTTGAAAGTCGCGCGTCGAAATATTTTGTTAATCCTTTTTAATTGTTCGTAGAAAGTACGTCGGCGTAAAAAAAGTGAAAGTGCCCGATAAAAGGTCGGGCATATTTTTCCTTTTTGGCCTTAAACAGTGGGATTTACAATTAATATGCAAATGAAATATGCGCAGAAATTGAGCGCTTTTTAATTCGACCGATTAAGTGCGGACACGAACCTCGTTAAGGTTCGAAGGGTTGATACGAAGATGAATGGCTCCTCGTATTTCATGTTCCGAGCGGTGTTATGGATCGCGGCGCATTAATCCTTGTCATTAATCGAAAGTATAATCCCGAATCTGATGTCGTGGCGAAACTTCGAGAGATTACATGTTCATTTCGTGCACCCGTCTCCACGGCATTTCCATCGTCTTTCTCATTTTCTACCAACATACCCACGTCGGACTTTTAAAACAACTGGTACCAATTCTAACCTTAAACGTTCGAAACACTGATATCAATGTCAGCGACTTAAACGAAAGAGAAAATACTAGGAGACAAAATATTACGAATAATCATTAATTTTAAATGATTACTAGTTTCAGTAAAAATACTGAAAATCACTGTAAATCAGACATTGGATAGCGACACCTCTTGGATAAAACATAAAATAAAATGTTTGTCAAAAATTAGAATATTAGAATTTAGTTTATTAAAATCCCCTAGTTTCTATTCTTTAATATTCTATTCTCTCCGTGCATATAGGGCCTAGTTAAAAAATACGATTTCCCTATCCAGACCATATTTTGGCCTAACTGAAAATTTTCCTTGAATATACTTTGGAATTAATGTTAAGCTTTAACACTACAGTGTAAAAGTAAACAAGATTTCAGCAGAATTGATGATTTACCAGAATTTTTGATGGTTTTAAAAAGCAGTGCAATATTTAAACAACTTTCATTTCAGCAAGAAACACGCACGCCGAATGAAAAACATACATCGAAGTCCAATTATGATCGAGCGAGTCAATTTACTGCTCGTTGAAGCACTCATGGAACGCGCACTAAAATATTTTCCGAATGATTTTTCATCCTTGTACAGTTTCCTCGATTATGTAATTACCGATAATTCGCAGTTTTCGAATGCTTTTGATCTCTCAATCACTCCGAAGTCGAGGCATCTGACAATTACAGGCCTCGCGCCAGCTATCGATTATCACATGTGTTTCAGTAATTGAAGGAAATTAACGTCCGGATCTTTATTTAAGTGCAATCCTCAGTAGAATGTTACACTTATCGACTCGTGAAAATCAATTCCCTACGCGCGGATTCGATTTATAGAAATTTCTCCGACTTAAAGACTGGTTACGTTAATTTAATTTGTTGAAATCACTACCATTACTGTGTCGTTCGTTTAAATCGATTATTTTAAATTAATCACCCTTGTACGTAATATTTATGATTTTTCGCTTTTTATTATAAGTGAATTAACACTTGTCGCGGTGTAAAAATTATAGCTTTGGTAAGTTTAGTAAATTTATTAAGTCAATTACGTACAAGAAAAAAGTTGTATCAAACAGTGTTATACTAGTGATATGACGAAATTGCAACATGAATTTGCAATGGGAAGGAAACTAAAAATGTATCCTCAAATGGTATTGTAAAATGTAAATAATATAATACATTTAATTATTTAAAAAAATACGCATAATTTATATTATTAACTTTTTTCTAAGTTTACGAAATGAAACTAACGAAACTAATAACACTAACGAAAATAACTTTTTCTAAGTTTAATTATTATATTATGTTTTATTTTAATATATATACATAATAAAAATAAAATTATTATATTATAATAATATACAAAAATACTAATTACCTGCGCGGAAAAATACAGCTGGAAGGTTGGATGGAAGTGAAGGTTGGATGGAAGCTGGATTTCAGTTGGATTTCAGCTGGATGTCAACTGGATGTCGGCTGTATCTCGGCTGGATACAAAACTGGAAAAAGGATGGGTTTGGCGCGAATCCAGTCTTTAAAACGGCTGGTGGCAATTGGCTGGATCAGCCAGCCATTATTACAATACTCTAGTAGGTGGCGCTGATCACAAATTGTCCGCAAGAGAATTGTCGCGTGAAATATATATGGGAGCGCGCTATAATTTTACTTTATTTTTGTAAACTGTTGAATCGGTTTTTTTTTTCATTTTTTTTACCAGCCGATATCCAGCCGTTTTAAAAGACTGAACCCATCCTTTTTCCAGTTTTGTATTCAGTTGAGATACAGCCAAAATCCAGCTGACATCCAGCTATATTTTCCGTACGGGTAAACTTAATTCTTTTTTTTAAGTGACTTTTTATACACGGAGAGAAAAGATTAATAAAAATTACTGACATTGTTGGTAAACTGGTCATATACTTGCAAGAATTGAAAAATTACTATCCTAAGTTAGTAAAAACCCAAGTAGAAATTCAGCATGGAACTAGATGTGGCCCTGATTCGTTTTCCACGTTTCCAAATCGGGCACCAATTTGGTTTCCAAATAGGGCGCCGTACCAGTTCGTAACGCTTGGTATGTATGAGGGCCCAATGAGGATCCAAATTGGAACCAAATCGGGGCCCAAGAGGGACCTTATTTGTTATCCAGACAGAGAGGAAAGATTAATAAAAATTACTG
>JABFPN010003356.1:0-18421 GCA_022817305.1 Leptoteleia sp. ZL-2020
TATAATAAAAATGTTCATTTTTCTTATAACCTCTTTTAAACTGTGTATTAACTAAGACAAGAAGATGTCATTTGTCCCTCTTTTTACATTTAGTATAATAATTTTTATCCCAATTTTTTTCTCAGTGTAACATATATGGTATAACGTGTAAAAATCAACTTACATTTCGCATATTATAATTTATAATATTAAAAAAGTTATTTTAAAACCTAAAAGTGCTTTTATAAACAAGGAATTTGTGAAATTTTTTTGAGTTATTATTTTAATTCAAATATCTCATTTTGTTTCAATTTTAATCTCTAACGACTTTATTTCATTCTGTTGTAAAACTTATAAAAATTATTTTAGTAATTTCAGTCTTAATCGAAGTTTAAATCAAATGTTAATTCAATTTCTGAATTGGTTCAACTTTGTATTTTTTCTAACGTAATAATTAAAACTTTAATTGACGCGTCATACGCTGCCAACTTGATAAAAGTAATCAATTAAAGAGGAAATTAAAGCGTGTGCTTTTATCGATTTGACATTTTTAGAAATAGATTTGACCGACTGCTTATCTCGTGCGATTTATTGTTAAGTGCATCGCGAGGAAGATCGATCGAATACGTTTTGAATAATGCACGATTTTAAATGGTCCTTATTTTGTACCAGCAGAAACTTCTCACTGTCAAAATCTTTCATGCAATTTACAAACGGAGAGAAACATCAGAGTAAAAATTCAGAACTGAACAGTATCCAGCTCAAAATATATATATGGACATATATGTTTTATCTTAATCCATATATATGCCCATATATGGTTGATATATGGCAATAATTGTTTTACATGTAAGGAAATTATTAAATTCAATTATGGTTAGAATATTATATCCTTTATTGCCATATATCGACCATATATGGCCATATATGGATTAAGGAAGAACATATAGATCTATATATGATGTTTTATTTCCTTATATGAAGTTATTAAAACATATATGGACCATATATGAGTTCTGTTTTACTAGGATAATTATATATTTGTTTGGGACACTTATGTGGTACACATCATATATGTCTCATATATGTTGATTTATATATGAATAGTATCAAAATAAATTTTAAAAAATAGCTTTCTTATAAATAGAAAAATTACAAAAATATTGCAATAATAAATACAAAAAAAAAGTGAATATTTTATTGTTGGAAATATGAATATCAAGTGAAGGATATTAAATTAAAAAGTGTGTGACATGCCACAATGTGGAGTGTGTGACTCGTTACCGGATCAAAGACTAATATCTGAAATGCAACTGTTACAACAATTTGGATTTTCTCGTGCAATCAAACAGTTCCAAATGTCTCGAGCAACCAACTGTGAAATCAATACTAGTCGGAGATACAAAGAGACTACTCAACGATCTGGCTAGTAGAAACAAACTCAATATTATCTTGATACTGAGTCATTCCGGATGGAAAGGTAATAAGAGGACGAACAAGAGGGAGGGACAAGGTAATATGGTGATGATGAGAACTATGTAAAAGGGCATTGTTCGATCTGCATTATAGGAAAGGTTTTATTAAGATTAATGAATTAATGTTCCAGTAATAATTGCAGTACTAGTAATGACGGGGCTAATAATAATAATTATCATAATAGAGTGAGAAAAAAGTTGGAATAAAAATTATAATACTGTATGTAAATGTATTGGTAGAATAGACCTTTTTTTCTGGATATTATTACCATAATATGATATCAATTTTTACCAATTTTTAGGGGACTTACTATACTTTTATTTATTAAACTATTTAACTGTATACTATATTACTAATATTGTTATGTTACTGGTATTACTATATTACTAATATTGCTATGTTACTAATATTGCTATGTTACTAATATTGCTGTCACTAATATTGCTATGTTACTAATATTACTATGTTACTGATATTTCTATGTTACTAATATTGCTATATTACAATATTACTAGTATAATATAACTATATTAACAAACGTTGAGTTTTTTTTCTACGTCTATTTTGCAAACTACACCTGTAACAATGAAATTTTTTCTGATTAATTTTTAATTTGATTAACAATTAGTCATTATTCCGTTGTTAATTTATTGTTAACGATCCATCGTTATATAATCGCAAACCCAAGTAACGCGGTTCCCTTTCTGAAGCGTTAAAGAAAATTGACCGAGTTTCCAAAACTGTCCCGAAGTTTGTCGACAGGTGTCTCTGATTTTCAGTTTTACGTACATTTACACTCGGGCGACCGTAATGTTAACACCTTAATTGCGCAACTTTAACGTCGAATTTTACAACTAAATAAAATATATTATAAATTACCAAACACTTGACGTTTGCAATAAAAAAAAAAAGCAATCGAGGCGAGAAGGGGGGGGGGGAAGTAAAATTTTTACGTTTATCACGTCGCGAAATGTGATTAAATTTTAAGGTAAAACCGTTTTGCCCTAAGAAAGTCCGGCGATTTCATTTATCAATACTTGAATATAAAATGTTTCACCTATCGGGTTAGCGAAACTAACTTTTCTTTTTTTTTTTCGGTATAATTCGGAGCATTTCGGAAAACATCGATCGTCGTAATGCTGGGAAATAAAACTTTTCCGAGTTGGCTACTTTTTTACGACGTATTTCATGGGATTTAGGGGTAATATGGAACATACTGTATATGTAAAAAAATCGAACCATATATTTCGAAATGTAATTGATATGATATTGGAAATGAAATGGAAGCTGACGAGGAATATAAAATGAGAGCTAAGTGTCCCCGTTTCGTTAAACTTTCGTGATAAAATCTGTAGCTGTTAAGAAATTTCTGTAATATATTTATAAGAAGAGAGGGAGACAACAGTAAAGGAAAAATGTGAGACTGTTATTGAACTGATGTTTTGAAATAAATTTAAAATCAAATTCGAAAGTACAAATAATTTTAGTCGTGGTCAGTAATTAAATTTAGTATATCACTGCGTCCGCATGGGTTTACAATCAGGATTACGGAAATTTATGGCCTTTGATATGAGGTTAAGTACTCGGTTAGAAATATAAAGCTTAATTTAAGATTGACGCAGTTTCAAGATTTTATATCTTACCGAAAACATGAGAAAAGGAAAATGAGTTGTTTGAAAATATTCGTGATATTCCATTAATCGATATATTGACGGTATATATGATAGAATATGGTATAGTTATATATATAAAATATACTTAAAATTTTTTTAAAAAATTGTTATCAGAAAAGAGGATTAGTTGCTTGGTAGATAAAAGTCATATTTTTGACCACCATTCTAAGCTTTTGCCTGGAAAAATATTGGTTTTAGTAAAATTTTAGTTAGAATGTGAAAGGGACGTGGCATAAATTTGTTGAGTCACTGATATTTGTGAAGTAATACCCCCACCATTGTGTGGCAGCATAGAGTAGTGGTAAATAGTGCAAGTAGTGAATTGTGAGGCAATGAGTTAATATATCACATTATAAAGAATACCATAATTTTACATGTATCTCTGAGTTATTATATAATATAGTAGCAGTTATATAATTTACTAATTAATAATATAACTTACTAATAAACTTCTTCCTAGTGAAAATGGAACACCTATGGTTCATGTATGGTCCAAATATGTTTTAACAATTCATATAATGAAATAAAACATTCATATATGGACGTATGGTTTTTCTTAATGGCCATACATGGTTATATATGGTCGGTATATGGAAATAAATGATACAATATTCTAGCCATGTATGGATTAAGGAAAAACATATATGTCCATGTATGACTTTTTTATTTCCTTATATGAAATTATTAAAACATATATGGACCACACATGGACCATATTTACTAGGGATTTTAGTATAATTTACAAACAAATCTGAAACAAATAATTTTCTAAATAAGTGAGATTTAATGAGACAATAATTTTGAGGTAAAAACACCAAAATTCACAAATAAGTGATACCCACCTGATTAATATTGCATTTAATTGTTACCTTTGAGAAAAGAAATGAAACAAATGAATAATTTATCGACCATCTGTTTCGTATTACACGGCATAATTTTTTTTTTTAGTCGGACGTTATTTTCGGTCTATATTAATACCATTCAATAATTGACTATTCCGATATTACGATTTAATGAAATTTTTTGCAGGTTTTTTCCAACTTCTTGAAATATGGAATATTGTTTGATTTATTGTTGAAATTAAATTTTTTTTTTCCAGTACACCGAGAGGACGAAATGTCAATTTTTAATAAAAAGTTTACTAGTTTTGCAATTACTAAGGAATAGTAAATTACTAAACATTTATCGACAAAAATATAGTTATGTTAAAAATAAATAAAAATTAAAAAAACAGTTTTATAAATAGAAGGTAGAATTATGTTGCTGAGTATGCTAATATGAATTATTAGATATCAACTGTTCATACGTATATATTGGTCATATGAACGGGACGTCACTTTGACATATAGCAGAGTGTTTTTATGAACCGGCGGTACCAATATTGAGTAGGTTTACTTGTTTCCAGGGATTGCGCCGCGTGTCGAGAAGTTATTACGCTGAGTACAGAAAAGTTTATTCGACTCGTTGTCATGCCGTTTAATATGGTCAGGTTGTCTTGAATTTCGACCCATCTCCATTACAATTCTCCATGAAACAGTTTTATATAAAATGAAATTTCAATTGTATCTAGTATTAATAGTCTATTTCATATAAAACAAAAAATATCACAAATATAAATTCATTTCAATCATACAAAATTTAATAATTTTATTTTTCTATTAAAATATAATAATTTAATTAATTTTTAGGGAAAAATGTTACAATCTATAATAACAATTATAACTTCTAACATTGTTAATAATTTAAATTTAAATAATTAAATTTATCTGATAAAAAAATGCTTATTTTGGAATATTTCAAATGTCAAAAATATGATATAGTAATATAAAAAAGGCGTATATATAAAGTAAGAGATGAAAAAATTATACTATGTCAAAAAGTATACTATGTCAATGAAATATATGGAAAATAGAAGAACTATGAGAAAAATCATACTAAAGTAAAGAGTCAGTACCATTATTTTATTGAAAAAAAGAAGAAAATTTTTTATAAAAAAAAGAGTGATCGAAACCAAATAACCGTCTTTTTTAACTGTAGCATGAATTTATAACTGAATATTGAAGTTATATTTAATATGTATTACGTATTTTATTGCAAGCATGACGTCTCTTTGATTTATTCCGATCTCAAGGTATTTATTATTCCGATCATTTTTGCCCATTTCTTTATAATAAAATTGTTATATTCGTTCGCTTCACTGATAGAATAAATTCATATATATATATGTGTGTGTGTGTGTGAGGTTCCCTTCCTAATCTCACCATGTTATTTATATTTTCAAGAAATGTTTTTATGTCTAAAAGATATTTAACAGTATTGTATTTATGCTTATATGTATGTAATTTTATTATAAATTTTATTTCAAATAACTTCATACGTGTATGGTTTTCAAATCTGTGGTTAGTTTTTTTTATCCTTTTATTTTATGACATCTGAGAGAAATATTAAATTAAAAAAAAATTGAAAATAACACAAAAAACTTTTATTTATATATATTTATTGTGATTTCGTTGAATTCAATTTTTAAGATTACACAAAATTTTTTATTTGCTCCATTTGTTTTTCCTTTTGAAAATTTTTTAATTTTAGCTTAAAACATTTCAATCCGAATATTTTCACTAAATATATTTAATTGTGTTGGTGATTATTTTAGCACGACATTTCTTCTTTTACATGAAAATTCATATGTTTCTATTTTTCGACGCGAGATTCTCAAATGACATATTTCCTTTGAAAACATAACTTCCAATTTTGCCTTTTCTTCATATATGCTTTCATATTTCATCGATTTTATTCGTTTTCGTATTTTCCAATTTCTATTACAATTTTGATCAGTCATCCACCAAAACTTTAAATTCTCAGAAAATCTACACGGTAATTTTAATCTATAAATTGAATTAAAATTTATCAAACTTATCCAAATATTTGCTGTAAAGGTTGTATATATACCCCATATATGCCACACATGTATTGGTCTTCATATGGTATAATATACATGTCAACATATATGGGGCATTTATGCGGTGAAAATTATGTATGTGACTAATATGTCACATATATGTCACACATACATATATTATATACATATATATGTCATGTATATGCCACATATATGTCACCCATATATATTATAACCATATATATATTGACTTTTACTTGGAACTGTTATATATAGTATCCCAAGTATATGTGGTACTTTGTTTCTTCAATTTTGAAGTATTCGTAATTGTATATTTCATGATACATTGTTTTGGGTATAATATTTTATAATCCAGTGGAATAAAAGTTATCAAAATGAAATGGAATGTCCCCAAAAATCCGATTTACGTTACTCCGCTCCGAAAAATTGTTTCACGTTTAGTGTAAAGTCTATTCTTTACATTCTACTTAAAAGATTTTAGTTCTCTCGCTGCTCTGCCCCATTACTTACTTCCCATTGAACTTTTCTAAGTAAGATCGTAAAAAAAATCACGTCTTTACGATGATTTTCGAAGAAGATACGTCGATTTAAAAAGTTACCTCCCCGCATTTATACGAATTTTATCCTATTTTAAATCGATTTGATGAGCGTCAATAAAAAAAAAATAAGAATCAGTTGCTCCATATTAATTAAACATTTCTTAATTATTAAATATATATATTACTATATATGTATAGTAATATAGTATATATTACCGTATATGTATAGTAATATATTATATATTACCGTATATGTATAGTAATTCTGGGTACAAATTATACGTAGATTTTTAAACAAATTAAAAATAAAATAGAAAATAGTTAATTATTTTTTAATATTGTATTATATATATTATAATATATGCCGGTAAAATATTGTACATTGTAGTATTATATCGAAACTTTTATCACTGCTTTTAATACCAAATTTAAATTTAATTCAACTTCAGCATATTACGCGTATGCATATTTAATTCAATTTGCACATAGCGATTATAGAGATTACACAAGTCGGAAAAAATTATGAACAAAAAAAAGTCTTACCTCGCCGCGAAATAAAGAGCGAAATATATGTGAACAATTGATTCCGAGCTCTAGTTAACATGTGAAATTAGCTGACAATTCGTTTTTATTTAATCATCAAAATTTAATTTTTTTAGTTATTATATTTCTTCATTAATTTATTGTTAATTAGAAAAAAATTTATATTATTAATATGAATGAAAAAAATATATATCACATATATATCATATACATATATATCACATATATGAGCTAAATATAAGGGGGTATATATCAGATTTAAATTTATATATTTATACAATTAGAGACATTAAATTCGATGTGCTTTGGATTCAAAGGCATTATCAATGTAAACCGAACGAATTGCAATCCCATTTTGAAGATAAAAGTAATGGAAAGTTTTTCACAAAGAAATGAAGGTAAAAAAATTAATTATTCTGTCAGTTGCATAATATATTCTTTATAATCATACAAAATAAATTGTAAGCAACAATAATATCTTACTTCAAGGGGAAGTAAATGGTTTTAATTTTATGGTCTCATGCGAAGGCGAGTAACTATCGATTTAAAAATACTTATTTTAGAGTTTTTTTTTATATTTAGTAATGGTAAAAACCATATATCAACATATAGTTCATATCTGTTCCATATATGTCCCATATATAGTCCACATCTGTTCCATTTATCTCCCAAATATAGTCCATTTTTGTTTCGTACGTGTCCCATATATAATCCATCTCCATATATGCCCCATTTTTGTTCTATATATATCCCATATCTGTTTCACACATGCCCTTTATATGTTCTATATATGTCCCATATCTGTTTTATTTATGGACCATATATGGTCCGCATCTATTCCATCGATGTCCCGTTTTTGTTTCATACATGTCCCATATATAATCCATGTCTGCTCCATATATGCCCCATTTTTTTCTATATATGTCCCACATCTGTTCCATAAATGACCCCGTATATATTCTATATGTATCCCATATATATCCCATATCTGTTCCATTTATGGACCATATATATTCGATATCCGTTCCATAGTTATTATCATTGCCATTTTTTATTAATATTGACATCACTTTTGCTATTTTGAGGGCGTCCACAAAATATTGACATCGTTACTATTATTAAACAAAGAAATAACTTTAATGCATCAACTTCTTTACACCGAGAAGAATCAATTTATTAGAACAACTCGGATAAGTTACTCCCCTTCAAATTTAGAGCGAACTGGGTGAAAGCTCTATTACGTTACCATTGATTGAAAAATAAGAAAAGATTCGGGCTTATCTACCGGGGCTTAATATTCGACCGCAACTATCACTTGCACAATGCATAAGTGTAATATCGCGGTAGATTATTGATAAAATCGACTGGTTTAGATTCAACTTCAATATTAGGCAATACACGGATTTAAGTTGCGACTACACGGGAAAAAATACGCCATAGGGTTCACAGCAAAATGGCATTGATTCAACATAGACAAACTATGTAAGATCAACACGGTGTATTGCGTTGGCCTAACAACGCGCCTTCTTTTGTTTTACCGAAATTATATGACTGTTTTACCGACAGAGCACGGTTCACTGTATTCACAGCATAATTGTTACTAGTTCACCATGTAGGATCAACAGCGTATGGCCAACATTGTCTAGCAATGTTATTCCTATGCCGTTATTTTTTCCCGTGTAGGATTTGCGAGAACTTGTAAGCAAATGCTATTGTAATGCTGGAGTGTGTATTATGGTGCAGGTCACAGGATAATACAAATATGGGATGGGTCTCAGGGTTGCATGATAGACAGCATTATTATGTACATAGCAGAAAGATTGTTGGCAATAATAATGGAATATAATAATGTTATAAATTATATATGTATGCCCGTTTAAATTAATTATTCAACGAGTATATTTATTAATATTTCAATTTTTCTTTTATAATATATATTATATTTATATTTATATATATATATAAAGTTATATAATATATGTAAAATATAATAATATAATGTAATAAATCAAAAACAAAAAAAAGAACAAACATATATATAGTTTGTATATTGCTATTTTTAGTAAATGTATACAGTTTGACTGTTGCTATTTTTAGTAATTTAAGTCTGTATATAATAGTGTTTTCAACCAATCAGAAAATGGATAACTAATTAATAATTATAATATAACTGCATTAATTTGAGTAAATATTTTTTTAAAAATTTAATGGTACACAAGTTCTTTTTTTTAATTTAGCATATATAACAGATAATATTATTATTTTTTAATATTGTTTTAGGTACATGTCAATCTTTTTACGAGTATTACTTGCTTTCTAATTTTCATACTCTTTTTTTTTTTTCTTCGTACATATTTATCTCAATGTTTCAAAAAGTTCCAACTTCGTGAATTCATAAACTTCCGTAATTATATTAAAAAAGTTTTGCGAAATTTTTTATAAATTATTTTGCCCGCCTTACGTTTTCAATTTAAAGCGGGAAAATCGCTTTCGTCATTGTCACGTTGAGCACTTTTAAATCTGAAGTATCCTCGAATTAACGCAACCAGATATATATACTTTTTTTTCTGCATTAAAAAATTAGACTTAATTTACTGTTTAGGATTTTTATTCTAGCACGTGTGCTTAAGAGTTCGCAAACCCCTGTAGTACTCTCCAAAATATGCACAAAAAAAAGAAGAAAAAAAAAAAGAATAACAGTTGTATAAACGTGGCTGAATTTAGATACTTGAACTCTTTATTTTGTATTAACTCGAACCGAAACAAGCATGGGTCACTTGGCCCGGTTTTCGACAAATTTCCTTTGGTCGAAAATGTGAGGTTATAAGCGAGCGAGATAGATATCGAAGCTTTCGGTATTACGTACGCTTCGTTGGCTCCAGGTTTCTCAGTCTACATCGCTTATAAGCTGATTATGTGAATGCAACATACAGAAGGAAAGCATTAGATTCAGATTCACGTGAAGCTGCTTGTAATCATTGAAATATTAATCGATATACAGACGAGGAAATATTTTATTTCACATCAAATCAGCTTATTAAATGTTAGTATTGAATTGTGTGATTTTGTTTTTCTACGAGATATACATTTTATATATATGCGACCATACATTATGTATATATGCTAGTTTCTATTCATACATCTCTAGTAAAAATCAAACATATATAGTCATATATGGATTAAGAAAAAACATATATGGTCACATATGGATTAAGAAAAAACATGTATGTTCATATATGGATCATATAGGATAACGAAAAAAATTTTTTTCGTAATCCATATATGAACATATATATTTTTCTTAATCCATATATGACCATATATGTTTTTTCTTAATCCATATATGAACATATATGTTTGATTTTTACTAGGGATGTAACCATATATGTTATATATTATATGTAGGTTTCTACTTGATAAGTATCTATATTAGGAGTTATATATAACGAGTGCAATAAACTTTTATTTATTTATTTATTTTAGAAACATATGTGTTTCACTTATATATATATATATATGATAAATCAGTTCAAACATATATATTCACTAATTGAAATAATTCACCTGAACAACATATATGCAATATATATGTTTTGAGGAATATATATGTCAACATATATGCTGCATATATGTTTTCAGATACATATACGTTAACATATATGAAACATATATAAAATTGTTTATTATTTTGACCTTACAATAAGGTTCTCTTCAGATCTATGTATATATAGAAACACAAACTGACCCTAATAAAAATGAAACATATATGGTCTATATATATTAAAAAATTACAAATATTACTTGATAAGTGGACATTTTTATTTTAAACCAAAAGAAGTGATTCAATGAAAATTAGCGTATAAAATTATATCAATAACCAGGCGGGACTTTTCGAAACGAATTCGGAATCAATGATCAAAATAATTCATGGAGTTAAGAACGTTAAGGGAATTTCTTTCCAATTAAGTGATTAAGGTAAATTACGAAGTTCGCAATACTTTCATGAAATATTAATATTACTTCTGCCTTAAAACGGAATCCGGAGCATTGGTAAAATGTCAAAATCTGGTACGTTTAAAAGAATTAATAACGAAATTAAGGATAGTCTGTAATGTATAAATGGATTAAAAAAGTAAAGTAGGTTTCGGACAAAATTAGTAGCATAAATTATTTAATATAATTTCGATTGTAAATTGAAAAGTTTTAACATGTATTGTGGTAAAATTTGGCATTAATATAACCCATATATAAATCAATATATATCATTTGTACTGCATAAGGGTACTATATATATGTTCCATATATCAATTTTTACCTGGGAATAACACCTTAGTAAAAATGAAACATATATGGTCCATATATGGTCCATACATGTCTTAATAATTTCATGTAAAGGAATAAAAAATTCATATATGAACATGTATGTTTTTCCTTAATCCAGATATGGTTGATATATGACAATAATTGATATAATATTCTTGCCATATATGCTTTCAATAAATTCCTTATATGGAAATCAATTATTGCCATGTATCAACCATATATGGTCATATATGAATTAAGGAAAAGCACATATGTCCATATATATGGCCATATATGCTTGATGTATTGTAATAATTGATATATTTTTGATATATTTTTTATTTCTTTATATGAAATTGTTAAAACATATATGAATCATATATGGCCCATATATCTTTCACTTTTACTAGAATATTTCTAACAAAAGTATCAAGTATTATCATTTTTATGTCAAATTTTACCACGATACACATTAAAACTTATCATTTTACCATCTTACACATCATTTAACACAAATCATATCAAATTTCAATACTATTCTCTCAGTGTATCTATTATCTTCCACCCAAAATCACAACTGAAACAGATCAGGGCGCGATTCTTTAATTACAACAATTATTTTCATTTGCCACTTCGTGGAACAACTTCAACGTTGGATTATTATTTCCACGCGGAGTGCATTATTTATTCTTTCAATATCATTATTTTGATGGCGCAATTAGCTCGACTTTGGCGATTAAATTCCCTACAAGTGACCGAGTTGAAATGCTTCGCTGTATCCCAACTTTTCCCATTTAATGCAGCAATTGCGTGTAAGCAAAATTATAAAAGTAATTTGTGCACACATAATGAAGTTCAAAGTCTAATGTTGTCCGTTGTTACGGTCGACGCGTAATCACTATTCAATAATACGGTGCATTATCGGGGATAACTGGAATGTATTAGGCGTTAGCGAATCGGCGGTTGCTGCTTGGAATTGTCCGGGTACAAATGGTTCCAGTTAAGAAGATCCAATTATACATTTAAGTTGATAATATCACAAAAGGGCATTGATGTATAGGAAAAGTTGCTTGTCAGCTGAACAAAGTGATATTGGTAGTGATTAATGTGGCTTCGAGCTTCATCCACTCGATGTTACATACGTTGAACGATGAGGGGTGGAAAAAAAGGTAATGTCAAACATTTTACGCTGATAATTTGGGAACGTCCCTGAAAAATGAAAAGTTTTATTATTAAAAGTGGTATACGTGTGAAATGTGAAAGCAATTTTGTGGTAATTTCGAATTTAAGACTGCTGCTTGATTTTTAAATTTTAGTAGTATTTATTGCAAAAATTAATTACCTTTCTAATGCATCTTTAAATGGTATAAAATATAGTAATTTGTGACATTTCTTTTTCTTTAGTGAAAATAACATAAAAATCCCTTGTAAAAATGAAACATATATGGATATATGTTTTTTCTTAATACATATATCGCTATATATGGGCATACATGTTTTTTTCTTAATTCATATATGGCCATATATGATTGATATGTGGTAATAATTGGTTCCAATATGAGGAAATTATTAGAAGCATATAAGGCTAAAATATTATATCAATTATTGCAATATATTGACCATGTATATCCATATATGGCCGTATATGTATGAAGAAAATGACCATTTTCAACATTTAACTAATGAAATACAATAAAAAAATTAACATTTACTATTGATCCAATGAAAATTGATATAAATTAATTCAAAGTACAAGTAATAATTAACAATTAACCCTGGAAAAGTCTGGAAAAACCTCAAAACTTCTATCACCAATTAACTCACTCAAAAGGACGTCATTAAATGTCACCAAATTGGCACGAATGATTTCACCCGAAAGAAAATTATTTCACATTGTCCGGGGACATTTTTGGCGCGGGCAATCGGCCGTGGGGGACGTTTGGGCGCGATTCAAAAACTTTTCCCAAAGTTTCGTCGGAAAAAGTTCGCAACTAAGAAAGCGCAACTGACCGACGCGCAAGGAGCTAAATTGCAAGTAAAATATTAAATAATTCACGTCTCGGGGGTGGATTGGGGGGGGGGGCAGTAGAACTCGAAGGTTATTGCGCCTGGCAATGAAATTATTTTCGTTACGCATCTGCCCGCGATCCACAAGGGATAAAGCATCGCGAGGGCGCCAAAATGACGGAATGCCGTGGAATGAAATTACATCTAATTACGTTTAATAAGAGTTCCCTTTGGTGGAAGAATTGAAGAATGCGCGTCAAGATAGGGTTGAACATCCGTTATAAGAGACAACGAGGCAGTTGAAAGCAGCCCCCGGGGGGGTGGGGTGGAGGGGCAGGGCGAGCCAGGAGAGACACTTGGTGACAACGCCCGCGGGTCGACACCCAGAAGAATGGTTCCGACGACGACACGGAAAACCCGGAGAGGCTTTTTTATTTAATTAGCGAGATGTGCGAGAGCTCAAAGACTTCTCTTTTTCTGCTCCATCCACCTCGAGCTCCGCTCGTCCTTCGCACTCCCACTGGTATCTCCCCCCCCCTCCATCCCTCCCTCCAACTAGACTCAAAGACAATTTCCTTGCTCGTCAACAAATCGTCGTTTTTAATCGTCATAAAATATGGACGCGAAACCGGGCCACATGGTAGTTATAAACATTTTTGTGCGATGACAATGAATTAGGCTTGTCAGATATTCAGAACAGTTGGTGAATTGTTTGAATAGTTTGGAAATTTGGTTGTTTAAATGTATTTGAAGAGTCCAAGGTGTGGAGCAGGTTAGGATCGGAACAGTCGAGGGGTTGAATAGTCTAAGATTATTGGGTTGGACAGTCTAAGATTCTTTGGTTGAACAGTCTAAGATTATTGGGTTGAATAGTCTAAGATTATTGGGTTGAATAGTCTAAGATTATTGGGTTGGACAGTCTAAGATTGTTTGGTTGAACAGTCTAAGATTATTGGGTTGAATAGTCTAAGATTATTAGGTTGAATAGTCTAAGATTGTTGGGTTAAACAGCCTAAGAACAGTCTAATTATTATTGGATTGAATAGTCTAAGATTATTGGGTTAAATCCTATAAGATTTTTGGGTTATATTCTCTAAGATTGTTGGGTTGAACAGTCTAAGATTATTGGGTTGAACTGTTTAAGATTGTTAGGTTGAACAGTCTAAGATTAGAACAGTCCAGAATTCAAACATTTCCAACTAATTATCATACATATAACAATATGGTTCATAAACTGTTCGCACAACCCAGAAATTTGGTTGTGCAAACATTTTTGAATAGTCCTATTATCGAACAGATTAGGATCTGAACAGTCCAGGGATCGAACAGTCCAATATTAGATCAGTTTAGGATTCGATGAATCCAAAACTCAATTTGACATTCTATTTATGAAATTTTAGTAAACTATATCATAACTGATTTACAACCGAGTCATAACCGACTAGAGGGCGCGTCGAACCTTTTTCGACCAATTACTTAAAAACTTTTTGTCAGATTAAATGTATCGGGCGCCGCGAAAAACAAGTCCGCTTTATTATTCCGTGACGTTTGATCGAGGCGAAATATTCGCAACGGGAAATGCTCGCCTACGTAATTAAGTCAATTTTACGGCAACTTTATCGTAATTGCGGCACCGAATTCGGGATTAAATCCGTATTAGCATTCGGAATACTTTAACCGGACACTTTAGCCGGTCGGGAAAAGGAGCGACGCACTTTTCGACGCGGCAGTTTTCCGTTCGAGAAATTGACGCGAATTTATTTTAATGAGCGGAACACAGTTTGCGATCTTATAAAAGTCGTCGAAACCGCGGCATCGATTTATCTGAAAATGTTGCGGCGAAGGAGAATGTTATTTAATTAAAATAAATGGTCATCTCGATTGTATTTTACCCGGGAAATCGATCTACTTTGATGGAGGGAATTTTTTTTTTTTTTTACTTTTTAAAGCGAAGTCGAACCGGAGTGTTGCATTTATGTGGAGCGCGAAGTGGAATGAATTCTAAGAATGTTTATTTAATTTTACTATTTGAAGCGGTGGAAAACGGATATTTAAATTAAATTAAAAATTTAAATTGTTTCGCTTTAAATGATATAAAATGGAGAATGCCAAGTCCTGAATTACCAATGAACCGTGATGGATTAAAAAAAAAAAAGGGAAAAGAAATTTGAAATTTCTATGAATTCATATAAAAAAATTGATATAGGTTGCCATATATGCAGGCATATATGTGGCATATATGCCACCTATATCAACATTTTTCATGGGTAAATGAGAATATTCATCTCAATTTAGTGCGGAATATTCTCAGTTTAACATTAATTTGGAGGAGATATGAAAATTTGTATAAAGCCCTTTCTAATGAAGTGCAAATGTTAATATACTTTGAAAAATAATTTAGTTGCTGTAAATGTATGTCTTTATGTGAGAGAACTTTAGCGAAGACAAATAAATGTTTAATTACATTGGACATTATATTATTCCGTAAGATGTAATTTAAATTTGCTTTTATGTTAATATTTAAAATTCTATTTATTTCAACTCCAACAGATTGTTCTCGATGTATTTGTGAGCCGAAAGCAAAATAATAATTCAAATTAAAACTTAATTTCGTTTAAATAAATAATTAATATCAATTAAATAATTTAATGAAAACCAACGTAATTACTTGTATCAAATAAAGAGGTATAAATATATTGATTTAGTTTTGCAATAAAAATATTTATTTCATTCCTGTGTAAATAAATTATTGAGTTTGTGCAAGAGAGTAAAGGATAGAGATTCTTATTCATTACAGGCGTTGGTAATTGTAAATTTTTTATTTTCACCATTGCAATTTCTTACACTGCATATAAAAATGTTATAAAATATTTATTTATAAAAAGGTACCTACAATCAGTTGTGCTATATAAAAAGTTTTGCAAATTATAGTTGTAATTACCACAATCAAATTTGTTTTTTAAATAACTTAATTTAGTATAAATATTTTGATAAACTATGAGTATTCATGAAAATTAATTGTTACAGCTTTATTTCTGAACACTTTGATTAATTTTTCTATGTTAAATATAATACTACCTTGACTGAATAATTCTAACTACGATTTATTTAAAAGTGTCCAGCCATTGCAGCTCTGCATAATTAATCTTCAATATGAAGTTAACTTAGCAAGAAATTGATTAAACCTTATATATGCTTTGTTTAACTTTTAAATTGTTTCTTTTTTTTTAACATAAATTTCTCAAATTTTTCATTACAAACAAAATTTTTTTAAATTATGTTTTATATACATATATATAGAGTTGAAACTCACCTCTACTAATTCAATTTTTATATTTTGAACATTTTATTAATAAATCACTTTAAAAAGTATCAACTGATAAAAATTATGCGATGAAAATTGAGTTGTAAAATCGTTAATAGAAACATTATATCATAGATATGTGTGCACTTATGGTAGAATTTAATAATCAGTGTAATAAATTACATTATAAATATTTTATTTATACCATAACTTACACTATAAATATGTTACTTACACCTTCAATTAAATTATAAATATTTTATTTACACCATAAACATAGAATTTTCAAATATATTTATCAATAAATTCCACCATAAGACTGCACATATAACCGCGAGTTATTAACAGCCCAGTAAATTATATAACATAATTTTCCACGTCGTGTAATTCCCTCGAAACTGTTTTCCAAAAAGGGAAGTATTTTATACCTCCTTTATCTTGCAACCGTATCAATTTTTATAACAACAACTGTTTGCGTGTAAAACTCTTGGAATCGCTCCAACCTGGAACTACATAGAAAACACATGAACGTCTAGTTTCTAAACGCCTCTCTGTTTAAAATCGAAACTGCATTTTCCGAGGTACGAGGGAGAAGCAGGAACAAATCGACAAAGTACACAAAAAGTACTTCTTTTTTTTTTTTTTAAATTAAACTCACTCAACTTATAATCCTTTGTAATCTCATGAGCCGATTCGATGAAAGCGCTCGAAAAAAGAACCAAAAAAAAAGAGGGAGCGAGAGAGAGAAGGAAAAAAAATCTAAATTTCGTACGAGCGAAGAAACAAAAACTGAAACATGTCGCTGGCCGAAGAACTATTATTACTTTCCATTGAATAAAAATTTTTCCCGCAACTTTTATATTCCCGCGTTAATGCCGCGAAAATTGTGGAAAAAGCGCGTAATCCAACGGAAAAGTTGACCAATAAAATGCAACTATCGCGATGGAACTGGAGAATGAATAAGAAGTTTTTTAAAATTAATAAATAAATAATGTTTGTAAGCATCTGGAAGGTCAAATTAACGAAACAAATACAATGATATTGTTTATTTACATCCAAAGGACATATAAATGGATGTAAATACAAAACAAAAACAAAGTGTGTTTGCATTTTGTATTTTGAAGACGTTTCATTTTTCAGTACCATAAGAATGACACGTTTTTAATATTGTCTGACTACAAAAGTAATGTTTGTAAATATTTGGTAGGTCAAATTAACGAAACAAAAACAATAATATTGTTTATTTACATCCAAAGGACATATAAATGGATGTAAACACAAAACAAAAACAATCCTTCACATTTTGTGTTTCGAAAACGTTTCATTTTTCAGTACCATAAGAATGACACAATTTTAATATTATTCAACTACAAAACTAATGTTTGTAAACATCTGGAAGGTCAAATTAACATAACAAAAACAATAATATTGTTTGTTTATATCCAAAGGACATAAAAATGGATGTAAACACAAAACAAAAACAATCCTTCACATTTTGGGTTTCGAAAACGTTTCATTTTTCAGTACCATACTATCTTGTGGCATTAAAAAGAAAATAATAAAAAGTAACCAACAAAAAGGAACTAGGGGGGGAAAAAAAGTTATTTGTTCGTCGAATTATCGCGAGCGTATATGTTTCGACTGGAATTTAAGTTCCGGCGGGGGGGGGGGGGTCAAA
>JABFPN010003357.1:0-18421 GCA_022817305.1 Leptoteleia sp. ZL-2020
CTCAAAGGAACTGACGCTGTCTGCTTTAAAACTTTAATAATCAACGCTGTAATCAAGATTGCATGGTGACTAGATAGCGCCGGTGTCACAGCCTTATCAAGAAACAATCGTCTAATACTTTTTACTATTACAGCCGCTATCCTCGGATTGGCTTCCTTAATTAATTGATCACAGAAATCGAACCACATGAAAAAGGTTGCTACTCTTCTACAACCGGGGAACTTTTTGTCGTAAGCCAAAAGAGGCGAATCCAGCCCCCAAGTAACTTCTATATCTTCTATTTCGTTAGGATCAACGTGAGCAGGAATGAGATTGAATAAATTTTCCAAACGTTCCGCGACAACCGTCGCCAAATCACTATGAGCAATTATGTTGGCAAAAGAAGAATCATCTAAGGAAGCTAAGACCATTATTCCTTCGCAAGCATGAATTCTAACAGTGTGATCCTGAAAAAAGCAAAAAAAAATTAACTTTCAAACAGTTAAACATGTAATTAATTAGCTTGAAATAAATATTTCCTAAATAAAAATAAAAAATTTCCCAAATAGAAATATAAATATTTCTTGAAATAAATATAAATTACACATTACTTAATTATAACTGACATTTTTTTCTATTAAAAGCAGGAAAAGAGTATAAGTAATATCTAGTATAAATAATTGTACACGGAAATAAATAAATTGAAAGGAAAAAACAAATTACGAGCTTTGATTAATAAAGGAAGTATATGCTTAAAGTCTCATAATATTCCTCACAAATAAATTTTAAATTTTATATACTTTAATAACTATTGAAATTAACAAAAATGTTTCTTTTTATTATATTATTTTATTTTATTACGTTATTACTATATAGATCTCTATACGTACAGCAGTGTTGACGTAACTTTTCAAAGAGTCTAATAATAAACATTTAGAATGTCCGGTTTTTTGTGGTGTCTCTGTTACTTTGCTGTCATTGCGTTTAATGCTAGTATTTACGTATTCTAGTCCAAAGGCGTTGTCTTCTATTCTAAGATCATCTAAATTGTTAACCACATTATTTCCATCGTTTTCTACATTATTATCAGGTACGTTATCTTGGCTCATTTCACCCTCCAGGGGTACTTTTTGAGAAATAGGACTCGACGATTGTGAGACTGCATCAAGTTCGCCAGAAGATTCGTTAGATCTTGACGATGCGCTGGACCTTATGGAATTTTTCGTCACTTTCTTATTTTTGCCGCTATTAACAGTTTTGGTACCAGATTTAAATGATATCTGGTCCACCGACAACGACCTCCTTTTAATACTTTCTCCAGTAAACAAATCGGGATTCACCAAAGTCACAGCTTGGGTGTTTAATGGTTCAAACAGTGGATTGACACTAGTTTTCCTGCTAGGATTGTAAGTTACTTGCTGGACGTCCAATCTTTCGCAACTTCTGTGCCAGGAATGTTGTTCCAATGGTAAAATGCTAGAATCATTTATAATATTTGTTATGTAGGGATATTTGCAGACCAGAAAGCACAGGGTGAGTAGAAATTGGACCTCCTCCATTTCTATCGGAGACGGCATCGCACCATTACACATCGCTATTAATCTTTGAACCGGACCATACACTGATACGTGATGCAAGAGCGTGTGCTTGGACTTTGTTAATAATTTGCGAAAAAATGATAGGCAAATTAACCGCATGCCTGGTGGGGTTTCGGCCCCGGCAAGAGTCGCCAGAAGATCCAGCAATTTATGTTGCAACAAGTACTCCAGACATGGCCCAGGTTCTTCTATGTCTTTCTCTTCGAAAAGAAGTATTTCTAATAGTTTATCCAAATGTCGCGGTATGCCAGTCGACTCGATTGGAGCTTTGCAATCTGTCAAATGACTGGCATAAAAATTCATCAACTGCTTCCAATGGTATATAAAATCTTGTAATGGTGTTGCAGGTGGAGCTATCTAAAATTTATCATTGACATTTCAGTTATATTCATGTTTACAATGATTCTTGTTATGATAATATAAATATTAAAATTACAAATATACTCGTGTTATTAATTTATTTTAATTATATAAAAATTTTATTTATATAATTTTTTTTATATATTATATTGTATTTATATTAATAATAAATCTATTAATGATATAAAAAAATAATATAATTTATTACTAAATTATTAGTAATTAATGATCGTTTCAAATGTTATTTGCAAATCTATTAAAATCATGATCTTAAAATTATATTCAATTATACTAAATATGTCAAAAGCAAAAAATGAAAATAAATCTTAACTGGTGTCATTCCTCTATCATAATATATCTACTAATCACTTTTATAAGTTTATTGCCTAATTTCACTTTTCTTTTTCATTCATTTTTCAATAATTACTTATTTTATTTTGTATTGCATAACTTATTTTGTGCAATTAATTTTCGTTCTACTGATGCATCATAATTTTATTAAGTTATTTTTTCTGCTTATTATTGTCTATAAAGCGTTTATTATATTTATTGAAATAATTGGATAGTGATTTTGGATACTAACGAGTGCCATTAAAAATCGTTGTATTTTTTCAAAAGCAATATTTAGTTACTCGATAAGAATTTTTTTATCAAAATAACGTTAATTATCACTATAATTTACTTTTTTTTATATTGTATATATTATATTATATTATATAATATACATTATTATAAAATATATTAATGTATAATTAATATAACTTGTAATATGCTGATACAGAAATTAAAGTAGTCGACGAAAATAATTTCTTGTCGCCACTCACCACATCGATGGCATTTTTTAAAGCCGTTTGAAAGCCACTAATCATTTTTTTTTTTTTTTTATTACGATTATAGTCAATGACGTATTGCAATAATTGTCAGTCAATTTTTATTTGCTTTTAAATGTCACTTTGTTGCGTCCTCAAATAAGCATTCCCCTTAAACTAGAATTGTTGTTTCAAATATGTTAATAGTATTTGACGCGTTGTACGCATTGTATTAACATTTTTTATAAATGAAACATTCCATTTTTCAAATAACATATCTGAACATATCATTGACAGCTTTCGTCAATTTTACACGCAATGCTTAAACTAGCAATTGTACGTAGATTAACAATGTAGCTAACTCGGTATAAAATCGACGCTAACGCCAGTGGCAAATCGCGACATTATTACAGTAACTTTTCCCCCTTTTGATAAACTTTGACAAAATTTAGCAAATCAAAAAAAAAAAAAGAAAAATTCACTCAAAAATTAAAGTCAAATTCCTTTAAGCACAATATTCTATCAATTTATTCTTTTCCGGGTTTAAATTCGAACAAGTTCTTTCGATTTAGAGTTCGTTCGGTAAAACGTTTTTTCAGGCCTGTGTACCGAACCCGCCAATTTTGAATAATTGTCAGCAACTATTATCGCATAAGTATTTAATACATATTGCAATGTGAACCTTAAACTCGTTAATTTTTGCCTAATTTATGCCGCTTGTATTATATAATATTTTATCAATTAAAAATTAATTATTTCATAAGTGAAATGATTAATTAGAATGCACTACATTGCTGTTTTAATAATGCGTACAAAGAGATTAGCCGATATTATACAATCAGATATTAATCTTTAATGCGTGGTTTATTTTGTTCAATTTTAAGAACGATAAGACAGTTACATAAACATAGAATTGCACATTTATCAAATTCAATAACGATCTTTGATATGTTTGTTTTGAAACATATGCCAATCGCGCTTATAAATTTATATTAAATCACAAATATTTTTGAACAAAAATGATTTATTTATAATTATAAAAGTAAATTGGTTCACTTCTTTATATCGGACAAAAAAAATTCATTCAATCTAAATGTTATTATAAGATAAATTAATCAATTGAAATCTATTAAATAACAAAAACTATGCGATAATGTCATTATTAGTTGCTTATTTTTTATTATTTAAAATGTCATTGAAAAGACCCCAATTTATCACACTTTTTATACAATTTTTTTAGTGATTTGATTTAAATTGACATTACTTGCAAAATGTTTTAATATTATCAAACGTCTTTAAACCAAATTTTAAAACTGATGAATATTTAAATCTACAAATGATAATACTTGTTACACTTACCGGAAATATTTTAGCACGTACTCGTCGTAGCATCTCGCAAGGAAAAGTACACTACAAAAAGTGAAATGTTAATTTCAATTTAAAATCAATTTTTAAACGGACAAAAGCAACGCTCTTTAGCTTAACAAAGAACGCCCAAATAGCTTAAAACCAAAGCCAATTCTCGCACACTTTGCAATATTTAATTTGCTACATAGGTACTCGTTTTCTGAGCTCGTTTAACCCGAAGAAACCAGACACGATACACATCATAGCCATGTTTCTTGTTTGACTATGTCTCCACTAATAATCGTATCTGTTTAAATGACAGATAACACTATTAAGATAAGACAGAAATTGAAGATAAAAGTGAAATTTGAGAATTTACCTTAATCTTATATTTGAGAATTTACTTAAAAACCAATTTATCGTACGTCGGTTGAAATGTCTTGCAACTTTAAACCACGTAATTTAATCTTCATCTCATGAAAAATTAATTTGTTGAATAAACGTTATTGATTTTATTACAAGAATTCTTCGACAATAAACGAATATATATCAATAAATGCTCAGACTTAAATTATTTAAAGTTTTTCAACAGGCTTTTGGACTTGATACGATTAAGCTTCCACTTAATGAATGAAATTCTTGAAATACGAATTAATAAACGAATGTTTATTTATAACATTATTTATAACATGCGATTCTTAACGGTATCATTAAATCGCTCGCATTCTTCGTTTGGGCACAATGCTTGAATACTAAAAAAATTACTACTACAAACTGCAAAATATACTAATCTTAACACAGCAACCGTTTAAGAAAACCTTATAAAAATTAATTCAATAAAAATCAATTAAGATCAATGGGTTATAAACAATTTCTATTAAATCCCTTGCAGATATTTCTCTTTAAGTCCCTGACGATATTTTTTCTGCTTTGAACACACTGAACTTAACTTTTCTTTCTTTGTCTTTTACCCAACGTCTGTGTTCATAACAAGTTACAATAATATTAACTGCATTACTCAATTTTAATCGTTTTTATGTCTTTTTTTATTATAAAAAAAGTTCTGTCCATGACATCGGATAAATAGATCAATCATTGTTATAAATTATATGTAATATAAACAACTTTACGTAACATTAAGTTGCGAAGGACGCAGCTCAATTAGAGAGTAATTTGTTTAATATCTGTACATTATATATCGGAACTATTTCAATTTGAAAGAAATCCGTTAAACCCATTGTCCTTTAATTTATAAATGATTTCACACAATTGTCACATAATTTGCGAATGATGTCTCCTTTCGGCGCGTGTTATTGTATAATAACAGAAGTAAAATGTATAATTGATACATCCCCCATCTGCAGTAACAGATTCAATTTCATCTAGATAAATAATTTGTTTCGTAACAAATTCGCTGTTGTTTCTCGTAACGACGTTTACGTTTTCGCGTCCTGCGCTACGACGAAAGATAATTCATTGATTTATAAGTAACACTGCGCTCCATCGTACGATGAATCAAAGAATCTCCGACGGTCTGTACTAAAATAGATTTTTCCCCGTTGCTATCTGTAATTGGACAACTGAAAGCACATTAAACTCGATGTGAAATGTTAAAAAAATTCTTCGATTCAGCCAACACTTTCGAACTCAAAACATAGGTCTCCCGTCCTTATATTCATCAGACAATTGTTACCTTACATATATGTAATTTGTAATGTACTCAGACAGCAAAAGGTGTTGAAGCAAACGCCTACCCCAATAACGCAAAACAATTTTAACAAACACTTAAATTATTCTCGACGCATCTTCGATGTAATTAATAAAAATATACAATGTACAACTTATATTATGCATTAAAAAAAAATTAATAAAATGTAATCTAAATATTTAAAAACATCTTAGAAGTGGTAACAAATTAATTTATAAATGATTAAAAATATCAATTACAATGAAAGAAAATCACTGCGATACGATTTGAACTTGATATCGTCACGTTAACTGATCCAATCGTATTACCGCATCGACCATATTGCCATCTATCTTGCCAAAATTTGCCACTAAATCAACATCAAATGAAACCTACATTGTAATTTATTAGACTGTTTAATATTCTGTCCGTTAGACGGCAAGAGTGGTCGCGATGGAGTAATAAAAAAAAGATTGTTCCAATTCAACTCGAGGATATAAGTTCAAACTATGATACTACAATATTACCGCCGTGATGTTCTCCTTTTGCCATTAAAATGTTTAAAAATTTTGACAACATTTAAAAGATATTTTTCTGTACTGGATTTTAATTGGACGTAAAACACTTTTTAAATACATAGAAAGTATTTTAAGTATATAAACAAAGAAAAATATAGAGATATTTCACAAATTTAATGCGATATTAGGGGTCGCCACAGTACAACTTGCAAAGATTCTCATTCGCTCGTAAATAATTAACGAATATAGAAATAGTGATACAGAAGATACAGAATTAGTCACAAGTTTAACCGTACTGTGCAAACACTTTGCCATTCGGGTAAGTACACATGCACATGACTTCACACCTGAGAATACACTCAAAATATCTACAAAAATCAACAAGATCTTATTCTCTGAAATCATTTGACAAGGTCGCGTAGGATATTAAATATTAAATCTCCTGGATTCATTTGCCTAACCCGCATCGGCCGTTATTATTCTAAACTACAATTTGTGCTCTATATGTACAGTAAGTATTATTTTATTTATACGTACGTATAGAGGAGATCTTGGTTATTGAGTAACAAAAAGCCTAGGCAAAAACAAATTAATTTGATTGTTGAAGATTACTATAGGCGGGTGTCAAGTTGGATACTTCAATTGGTTCGTTATTTTGATTTAATTAATATCCAAGTTGACTAATAACGGTTGTTTCTTCTGTTCAGCGCACATTAATGATTGTTTTCTTATCCGTCATAACCAAAATTTCATCTATAAATACTTGAAGATACGCATACGCATACTTGTATACAAATATCTTCAATCTCTTTTTATACGTTTCATATATAAGTATATACGATATATACATGTAGAAATATGCATGTATATTATTTTATTTTTAATTATGTATAATTTAGTTTATTTTTTTTTAAAGGACTTTCACGCTATTTTCACCGCTTTTGGGATGCCACTGCTGCAACCAACGCTGCGCCACGACCACTACCGTCTTCGGATAACATTAAGTCAAACTGAAACAAAAAAAGTAATATAGTTTAATGGTGGGTAAACATACAGATAATATGGTGATATTATTTAAGATTGAATATCTTTTCGTCACTCGGGGAAGGAAACGCTATTTCCCTCCCCTAGTTTGAAGTTAAGTGTTTGAATGAGAAGCCTCACCTTATACTTTTGAAGTTGGTTGATCTTTTCAGTCATGAGATCGTGAAAATGTGGGTGAAATCTGTATACAGATCCGTCAATACCAACAGTGACGTTATTTTCGCCCATTTTTTCGAGTAACGTAGCAATGCCAGCGCTTGCAAGGTGCGCCGCTCTCCTTGATACAACCGAACAAACGTATCTAACATTTTCGCAATCTTGATCAGATACATTCCTTAATCCCAATTCAGCTAATACTTCACGGCAATTATGATATTTTCCTTTAGGATCACTGCGGATAATGTTATTTAAATAATATTATATCAAGAAACTTTTCGACGCCTAATATTCATATGACTTATTACCATCATTATTTAGACACTTAACAAAAAATTCTGGACGTAAATGTAATAAGTCATATGAATATTAAGTGTTGAAAAGTTTCTTGATATAATACAGAACGCATTGGTCCGTACATTAGCGTTAAAAAATAAATTGAATTTCAAGATAATAATATCATATATTCCCAGTAGAGGGTGTAGACGATAGTAATTACATCTTTTCCACTACTGAGATGATATATAGATAGCATATTACAACACATTCTCTTGAAATAAATTCATAGCATATAAGATAATACCAAGGCATTGGTAATATTTTATACTCTATCTAATATTATCTTATATATTATCTAATATTATATGTTTATATTATATGTATTATATGTATAATATAATTTTTTTTATATTATATAAAAATATATATATATAATATAATATAATATAATATATATTGTATAATATTGGTAATATAGCCTTAATATTATCAAAATTTGTGTTTCATATGTTGCGTTATACGATATTTTTTTTAAACAGATACTTAACATTTGTTACTTTTTAAATTAGTATCTATATTTTTATTTTAGTTGGCAATAATAAACTTACTTTTCAATCTCCGATACGTATTTAGTAAAGAATTTTCCTCTTTTCTTCAAATCAGTCGGACATTTACCACCAAACAGAAGACCATTGTCGACGAGTTTCTCAAGTACAAGTCTCGTCAGTTCGCCCATGTACATGCCGGAAATCATTTTCTCGAAGATCTGTTTTTTGGGATTGATTGAATTCTCATCGATTGCACGATCGAACTCTGTAATAACAAAGTCCAGAGTGTCATTCTCGCCAAAAGCACCCCATTCCGTATTGATCAACATATCAGGCTTGTTGGCGTCATAATTCCCAGGAATCGCGCATTCTGCATTTACCGTCTTTTCCACATAACATGCATTACTGCCAGTTCCTGTAACATCAACGACAATTAATCTATTTTTACTGTACCATAATAAGTAACATGTTTTTTAAAATTATCATTCCGCTTAACGATAATATTCACTAAAAATTATAGAAACAACTGTAAAGTTTGCATAATAAATGAAAAATTCTATCAATTAAACTCGAATGATGAGAAATAAGGATCTCACTTTTGCATTACCTGCAAAAATGCCTTCCAATAAAATAACATACCAACAATAAGACCAATACGGCAATTCCTATTTTTCCACGCGCAAGACATAAGAGTACCAGTGGTATCATTGAGGATTGCACAAACGTCTATCTTGACGTCCTGTCATGAAAATGACACGATTGCATTAATAAATATTCAATTTAAATTAATCGTACAATATTTTAGCAAGCATACACTCGACTTCCACACATTTGCTTCTTTTTCTTCCATACATTCGCTGAAATCTGACCAATGGGGAAAAAACACAAAGCTCCCCAAATGTCAATAAGATTTAAAACAATGAAACCGAGTATTACAGTTGCGCAGTGACCTTCTGCGCCGGAAAAGCAAATATGTGGAAGTTTCTGGTTCCAATAAAAGCAAATGTGTGGAAGTCGAGTGTAATTTGAAATTAAAGTCATAAAATGTACTCGAAGGAAAAATATTTCATACTCAGCCATAATTTAAGATATTTAGGATATACTTATGACTTTAAAATATACCCTAAAACAACTGTAATATATGTAAAATTCTTTTCAACGTAAAATAATGAAGAAAGACAATTCAGTATACTTCATTTTCAAAATTAAAACAACTCAATTACGGATTTTCATTATTAATACACATTATTCTACGAACTCGAAGAGTAATTTAAGAGTATTGGAATTACTTTTCTTCTTTCAATGGCAGCTTCGAGGAGTCCCACGACATCCTCTTCAACGACGCCACTACAATTGAAACCCTTCGTCCATCTGACTAGCAATCCTTGCGTTAGACCACGTTGGGACAATGGGAAGCTAAAAGTAAATCCTAATGGTAAAATTTCGTGTTCCATTTTAAGATCCTTGACGAAAAGTGCTAAACACTGGGCAATGTGATCAAACAACTGAGTGCCCGTTCCCAACATCAAGCTCTGTGGTATCGCGTAAATTTTACTCTTCATGTCGAAGTTCTGTCCGTCCAGCGTAATTAACAAAACACGGAAATTCGTGCCGCCCAAATCCAATGCCAAAAAGTTCCCCTTTTCTGCAACAATAATGAAACATTTCAATTCGTATTCTATTACACTGGCAATTATTTTTTGTTGAATATATATAGAAATGAATTCTTGCACTGAGAAAAATATGACAGAATTATTATTTTTAATTGTATTTCAGATACATACTGGGTTTTTTTATATAAAAATTCGTGTTCTTTTAAAAGCAAAGATACTAGTTTTATGAGTTATATTTATAGATGAGACAGAAATGTTTCCTTTTAAAAAAACCAGTAATTTTAATATAAAAACCAGCATGTAATCACAGTTAAAAAACTAATCTTTTCCATCATATTTTTTTCTCAGAATATATATCATATATAATAAAATATATTACAATATTGTATTAATCACATTACGTATATTAATCACATTGCGTATACAAATTTTTATAACGAATCACTACTTTTCATCACAATGGATGCAATTATCATTGTGTTCAACGTGCACACACGCAGGAAGAAAAATTGTAAAGTAAATTCAAATTATTGATGCAGCAGTCATCAATTTCCTCCAGTTGAGTGACTAATACAATATTATCTAACCGCCTTTTTACATATTGATTTACTTGATAAACACGTACGGTCTAAATAATCAGAAAAGAACCATAAATATAAGATATGAAAGTAAATACACTGGACACTTTTTTTTTAAACTTTAAATCAAAATTATTTATAGATCTTTATAATTAATATTTGTAGGTGTTTAAATTTATATAAAAATTGCTCAAATTCCTCCTTTTTTTATACCTCAAAATCACAATTACACATCTTTCCAATCAAATACTCTCGAGAAGAAAAGAAGAGAAAAGTGAAGGAAAAAAAATGTCAGATAAAAGATTGGGGATCAGAAAAAAAGATTAGATTAGTAATGAAGTGAAGTAATTTAAATAAAGTGAACGCATAGGAAATTTATGGCCACGGTAGGTCACGTTTGTTGAACTTCCTCACGTACACATGTTTTATTTACACTAGAGAGCTTGAATTGTATAATGTTTATTTTATTTTTAAAGTAACTCAAAAAAAAAACTTTATCTACTATAATTGATTTGACGATTTAAATAGAATTAATTTGAATATTAACATTCCTTCCATTCATTCCATTCCCTAGATTTTGTTTCATTTTTTTTTTTGCTTTCTTCTTTTTTTCTTCTCAGTTTTTTTTTGTGCGGGATAAAGGTTGCGTACCTGTGCCATTGGGAAGATCTTGAACGTACGTGGTAAAACATTTAACTATAGCACTGTCATGGGTATCCTTCGATAAACCTTTGTTGATTTCATCGGTCAATCGTTTCATAACTAATCTGAGCTGATCATTGGAAAGCACTAACTCTTTGCAGGCGTCCTTAATCTGAAAGAAGAAAAGAAACACGTGTAAATGGTTACGTTTGGATTACGTATTCAACTGGATTCGCCTTTTAAAATAAAAAATATTCGTAAGCCACAGGGATACCAACATATTTGACTTTCCCGATGAATAAAATAACGTACTTAACTTGGAAAGAAGTGGTTTCAAGTTGGTAACCCTACGTATTTGACCAGGGTTACCAACTTAAAATCAATTTTTAAATAAAATGTAAGTTAAAATTTAAAAACGTTTAAAATAAAACGTATTGGTATCCCTGCGGATGATTAGCTCTACAGGTTGCCAACATATTTAAATTTTATGGTAAATAAAATGTTCATAGGTAATGAGCAGACAAATATTTTTAAGGTGGCACTCCTTCATATAGTATATAGAAACCTTCAATTTGGACTACGCCTTACAAAATAAAATGTATTGGTAGCCCTGCAAGTTACCAACACATTTCACTTTCCCAGCGAATAAAATAACGTACCTATCTCGAACAAAAGTGGTTTCAGGTTGGTAACCCTTCGTCTTTGACCAGGGTTACCAACTTAAAACCACTTTTTTCTCAATCCAAGTAATATACTACTATTGTCGCGCCTCACTCGTGCTCAATCAACCTTTTTGCCTTGTAGAAATCAACAACTAATTGCTCGATAATAATGCTAACATCGTGCGATGAACTTTTAAATGATTACAAACTTTGATTTGTGATTCAAATGAACTTTCAAATGTCAATTTTCCTCTTTTTTTTTTTTTCTTTCTTCTTTTTTTTTACATAACGCTTATTCGAGCAGTTCGGTTGATGATATTCGAACAAGAGCAAAGATTTCTTTCGAAATAAAAAAGAAAAAAAAAGGAAAAATACTGCCGATGCGTTTTCACGAGGTAAAAAAAAAAGATCGTAAATCACGTAGTTGAAACACGTGCCGTAATCGGCAGTTGGATAAAATGATAGTTTAAGCACGAGACAAAATAATTGAGCCGCGTTGAATGAGAATATTTCTTCGCTGAATGATAAGCGCGTATCTACTAATGAAATGTATTTGACATTATTTACATTACCGAATGTCGAACTAATTGTAATCTTGCAAGTGTTTCTTTTCAATTTTTTCTTTTCTTTTTTTTATACTTTTCATTCGTGGTGACTTTGGCAAAACGTGTAAAAATTGATGCGAATTATGATCAGTGATAAAAAGTTAAAATAAACAATTTATAATAAGGAATAAATAATTAAAGTAAGCAAATTTTGTTTGAGGAATTAAATTTTGTTTATTTTTGTAATTTAAGTGTGAATAAGTTCTTTTATAATTCCAATTACAATATTGCCAAAGTTACAAAATTATTTTTATGTCGGCGATATTTAATTTCTTTTTTTTACTTTTATTTATATTGTTTAATATGTCAACGACTTTTATACGCGAAAAAATGTAACTTAACATTTGTAACGATGTAATTTTAAATAATTCTTTGACGCAAAAGTACAGTATTGTATGTAAATGTTTAGATACTTTACGTTAGTTTAAGTATCTTACTCCTTTTTTCTCTCTCTTAGTGTAGCTTCGATCATTCTTTAGTTTTGGTCACGTAGAAATCTTTGAATAAAAACAAATTACAAGCTGTATTCTGAGAATTCTAAGAACAATGAGTAACTCTGAAGATTTTCTTGTCGAAAAAAAAAAGAAGAGTTCATAAATGAACTTTAATTGTAGGGAAAAAACTAATAATATGTTGGTAAAAATTTTTTAACTAAAACTTAAATTTAAATAAATAATTAATAAAATTATTATTCTTATGATATATACAAATTAAATTATATGTAAAAAATATATGTTATATGATATATATATACGTATATATTCTATAACAAATATATAAAAATAATATTAAAACAAATTTTGCAAACAATAAATGTTATTTTCGTTGCAAATTTAATAGTTTCCTTTTTGAAATTCAGCAAGACTCTACTTTTACTACCCGACTATGAAGCAACTCATTTAAAATTATTAGTTATTTTTACGAGAGTCGCTTTTAGTCGACTGATAACAGAAAAGGCAAACACAAATTTATTGATTTTACTAGGAAACAATTTTTATGGGGATAGAGAAAAAAAAAAGTTGCTCGCAAAGCAAAAACCATATCGGTTTAAACAAACAAGAATTTCCGATTGTGAAATACAGCGATTTCATTCAAAAAAATTCTCAGACCACTCAATGTCAATGATTGTACCTCCAAAGATCCCCAACAGAGGCGAATTTTTGCGATAAAATGATAACCGCGAAATAAACAAAAGTGCATAACAAATTTGCATGTGTACAATTTCGCAATTACAATCAATTGGGTGATTATTTATCGCATATAGTGTAGTATATTTTTCGTAATTAATTTTTTTTATCTTTACGACGATCTATTCGTCAGCTGAAAATGATATCTATGAAGTATCGCAAAAAAAAGGTGTAATAATTGGCTGAATTATATTTCTGAAAAGTCACGCTTTTTTTGTTAAGTAGCGGACGTAAATAAATTTTAAATTGGACAATATCAGCCACTCCGCAGTTGCGATAATTTATTCGTATTATGCGATGATAATTATTTTAACAATTGCAATCAAATTTTGGTTTCACTTCGTTTCAAATGTAAACATCTCGATTAAAAATTATATATGTTCGACGTATGTTTTAATAATTTCATATATGGACATATATCTTTTTCCTTAATCCATATATGATCCATATATGGTCCATATATGTTTTAATAATTTCATATAAGAAAATAAAAAATTCATATATGGACATATTTGTCTTTCCTTATTCCATATATGATCCATATATGGTCCATATATGGGTCATACGTTTTAACAATTTCACATAGAGAAATAAAAAATTCATATACGGACATGTTTTTTCTTAACCCATATATGATTCATATATGGTTCATATATGATTCATATATGGTCCATATATGATCCATGTATAGTCCATACATGGTTCATATATGTTTTAACAATTTCATATAAAGAAATAAAAAAATTATATATGGTCCATATATATTTTGCCTTGATCCATATATGGTCCATATATGTTTTAACAATTTCATATAAGGAAATAAAAACTTCATATATGTCCATATATGTTTTTCCTTAACCCATATATGGACATATATGATTTCCCTTAATCCATATATAGTCCATATATAGTCTTTATATGGCAATAATTGATAGAAATTAATTAGAAAAGATTTCTCATTCAATTGACGCACGTGACACATTGAAGAATCACCTTAAACCATTGTTTTCAATCATTGCAAACGTCAACGCAAAAAAAAAGTCCTATCACTGTTAGTAAAATGCCTCAGAGTGTTGGAACAAAACACGAGCAATGCCTTTATACATACGGTTTACTAACACCAATCCTACTTCACTCTATCATATTTTTCTCAGTCTACTCATAGATTCGTATCAATATTCAATATTATTATTAGAAAAAAAGAGAAATATTCTTCTATGGAAAATTTAAAAAACACTGATTGTTTATTTATTTATTTATTGCTGTCAAGTTAATGAAAAATGAGGATAACCTCAAAGCGGCAATTATGCATTGAATTTTGAGTGCAGAGAAAAAAAAAAGAAAAAAGAAACAAAAAGAGTTTACTTTGTAATTTATAAGTTTAGCTTGCTATTTGAAATGTAGGTTAATGTGTTGGATAATAATTAGTTCTATTGAATCATTGACGATTGCGCACTGTGCATGTGTGAGTACGACGCACTCGGCTTTTCATGAACATGCGGAGTACTGTGAGTGTTTCCGCATTACAAACTGGTTTTTCAAGAATCTATGTAAATTGCAGATCACGCGATGCACTTTTTATTTACAAATTTTGTACTAATAATAATAAGTTTGGTAAGATTGTCTTAATTTTTGGATTGAATTGCAATCCCAGTTTAAATGTTGCAATAAAATTATAAATTCCTCTTATACAATTTTCAAAACAATATATATATATATATATATTCAAGATATTAAATAATATATTAACAATAATAATTTTAATTTATTATATATTAATATTATAAATAATATATTAAACAGTATGTTAAATAATATATATAATAGACGGATAATAAAATTATACTGTTTTAATAAAATTTGGAACATTTAAAATTATATCAGAATTAAAATGACATTGTAAAAATTCCATTGTAAAAATAATAGAAAAAAATTATTTCAAATGACTCATAAAATGAGCAAAATGTGTAAACATGAAAATAAATGTTTTCGGGATCCACGCATGGTTTTATATGTCTTTGACTATAAATTCATTCATGGCTATTTATACAGTCCAAACTATATTTCTGGAATTTTCATTTGTCCTTATATAGTTACCTACAACCATGCAGGTTTCTTTTCTATTCTAATTCCACACATGAAACTGCTCTACAATTTGTTTAATAATATTAAAAAAGTCTGAAAAAATGCTATATATATATCATTCAAATTTTAAAAACTTATTTAGTTAATTATTAACAAAAAGATGTTGAATAAGAGATAATTAGAAAATGAAAAAATTGACCTAACATTATTATGTAATGAACTGTAAATAATAATAAATCTGTCGGTTAATTGAATCGCCCTAGAAAGAAAATGAAAAAGATAAAAGACCTTTGACTCCTTAAACGTGGCTACTTTTCATTGAAACGAGCAGCTCGTATTAACCTTCTTAATTATTTCAAAGAACAATTCATGCCCAGACACATTTATTATTATTATTTTTTATTATTATTACCTTCTGTTACTATATGTCATCGATGGAACAATTCCATCTCACTTTAGAAGTGTTAAAAGAAATGTACAGTTTTGCGCACTGAGGAAAATATGTAAGAAATAATAATACATGTGTTAATAAAATAAATAATTTTTTTATATGATCCATAAAATTCAAATCGTTACAATAAAGTTATAATAAAATTTCTAAAAGTGCAATTATAAGTTAATCTAATTTGTTTATAAGTAGGAAACACGCCTAAATACGCAAAATCAAAGAGTGAAATTATTTACAAATTACCACAAGTTAAAAAAAAGCTTTAACAAAAAGTCTCCAAAGACGTAATTTAATAAAAAGGAAGAAAAAAAAAGAGGGAAAACCTAAGTGACTTCAATTTCAAATGGCTTCATATATAGGCTACAACAATAAAATACATTTCTGGTAATAAACAAATTAAAGTAATTATCCATAATAACTTAATAAGTGAATTGATTCTCTTGGGAAATACTAGTTTAAATTAAAAAATATTTGTAAAAGATACAGGAAGAAAAGTTAATATCCCTCATTTTTTCATATTATATCCCTGAGAAATGTTACCATTAAAAGCAATGAAAGTGAAAAACATAAAAGCAGCTTCCAGTGTTTCTATTAAATTAAATTTCAATTAACGTCGTAAGCTAATTTATTTCTTATTGGGACGCAAATTGCAATTCTTTTTTCAATTTATTAAAATTACATTTAACTCTTCTTTTCTCCGTATACACCTACGTTACGAAGCCCATTAATAACTCATTTAATTAACATCATAATTGACGTAAAATATTGCCAATTATATAATCAAACCCTTAATGTTCCAACTTCTATTTATAATTTCGTCTAGATTTATTAAAAGAAATGAAAAAAAGAAAAAGAAAAGTTAGTTTATTAAAATTAATAATGAAACAATAACTCCAACTTTTAATTGGTATAAAATCTCAGGAATATCCTTCGTATATTCAAATTTAATTTGAATATACATTTAATTTCAAGTCATTTTTTCGCTTAATTATATATATTTTTCTTTAATTATAAAAAAAATAAAAGCTTAAAAAATTAAAAAAAATGTGCTTACATATAATTGAGTAATAATAATAATAAAAAAATAAACCATTTGAAAAAGTTCGTCAACTTTGCAATTCGACAAAAAGATATTCCCTTCATTTTTATGCGTTATTTCAAATTTATAGCAGTCATTGAAAAATGCTGAAAAAGCCATGAATATTCATCAAAGAGAAAACTGCCCCGGTGACCACTGTGCCAACGTTTGCAACGCAAAGTTGTTTTGTGGAATGAAAAAAGACGAAGAATCCGACGAAAAAGGTTGGTTTTTTAATGGAAAAAATAGCTGCTTGCGATTGCTTTCAATTTCAAGGTTAAGGGGTATATGACACCCAGGCGCTATGAGGTCAAAACTGTTCTCGTGACTCCGGTGTCGAAAATCGATTCCGAGCATCTGGCAAATGCCTCCTCTCTCCTTCCGACCACTTTTTTTTTCTCCTCCCTTTCATTCTATTCTTGCGACTTATTATGTATCCGTCTCGCTCCATCTGGTGGCACCGCCCGAGTTAATTATTCCTTCTTTCTTTCGTTTACCCCGCCGTCGTGTGTGCGATACGCGCGAAATACCAGCACGGTGACATAACGCACCGACGTATTAATCTTCTAATGAAAAATCAATGATTGATCTTATTACAAAACATCATTCATCCTTCCATTAAAACGCCCATTACTGCATTGAAAAAAGGAAATGTTTAAATGTTTAAGAAATGGACTTTCTTAACATGATTTAACAAATGTAATTAATAAGTTTGTTACTTAAATATGAGTTATTTAGTTTCAATTTTTAAAATTAAATTAAAGATATTTATTAATTTAGTTTGACAGTTATTGTTTTTATCTAAATATAAAAATGACGCAATAATAGTTATTGTATATTTAATTGGTCGTATACAGAAATATAATTTTTAACATTGGTGAAACTGCAGAATCCGGCCAGTAACTGAATATGGCTGCGGAACTTTGACAGATGGGAGGTTAGTTTCTTACCATTAGGAGAAAAATAAAAATTAACAGAACCGCCACATTTGAATATCTAAATAAGACAGTGAATGGGGTACAATATAATTAAAAATTTAATTAGGTAAATACAATAAAAATAAATAGTTAAATTTATTTAAATAATAAAATTGATAATTTAATTAATTAACAAACAAATTATTTAATTAATATAAAAATGTGTTAGAAATTAATGAAACAAAATAAAATTAACAAAACTAATAAAACTAACTAAACTA